>BGPR01004307.1:84141-114997 GCA_013235015.1 Araneus ventricosus | reverse complement strand
CTGGCTGCATTGCTGGCTATTTTTTTTGTTACATTATACAAAAAAAATGACATATTATAAAATTCAAAATAAGCACAGTCCATTTAAAAAAATGTCAGCAGTTAAATATGGGCATGTATATGCACGTTATCAGTAATATGTACATTATATTAAAATATAAAATAGGCACAGCAGAGGGAAAAACAGTAAATTTATCATCACTCTTCAAAGTTCAAAAAAGTTGCTCATATATATAGTAAAAAAATCTTGACTTATAAACATGCAACGATTCAACACTAATGCTTATAAAAAAAATATTGAAAGACAATAAAGATTACAAAAAACAAATGCAACGCAACACAGAAAAATTGAAATGCACGATAAATTTAGAAATAAGGAGTAAAGGTGAAACATGAATTAAAAAATGTAAACAACTTAATTTAAAACACCATTAGCATACTAACATTGAAAGGTGGCTGTACGTAAGGTAAAAAGGTCAACGAGGTTACAGATGTGCACATGGGAACAGACTTGTGTAAATTTTGAATTCTATGATCATTTACATATTTCATTAATTTTAAGTAATCAATCTTACTTATTCTGAACAAATAAATAATAGGATGAAATATATACACTACTATTATTAGACATAATTATTATATAACATTTTTTCTAAATATGAAATGTAGAAATAAATCTGAAAATGACTGCATTATAATTCAAGAAACCTGTGATCAGGAGAACTTGTTAAAATTCTAAGTAAAATTTGTACACAAAGAGAACATATGGTTATATTTTGAAAATACATTTTAAACACAGTATCTTCAGCAGACCCAGAGGAAACTGTAGAACACAGGGCATGCAGAAGAAGTTCCTGAGGATAGCTACTGTCTCCTAAATGAAGAATTAAAGGTTTTGAGGAAAAAATTAAATAAAAAGATAAAAAACTTCACAAATTATATAACTGAGATGTTCAGATATTTATAAGATTGCCACCTCTTTGTATCAATTTCAACAATTGTGACAAGGAAAGGTAGTCAAGTCGCCAGGGTTTTGCTGAAGCTATACCTTGGGCATACACAATGCGAGGTGGAGGAAAGAAAATGAGTCAGTTTTCCAGACTTGACCAAATGTCTCAGAAAACTACTTCTAATAGATGGAAACATAACTCGCACTTCATAATCAGATTTTCATGTTTACCACAACCGATCATAAAAATAATTTCATATGATGCTTATACTGACACACTTCATTCTTTACATTCAGTTTAGGTGTTAAATATTCTATTTTTTAATTTTCCTTCAATTTTCTTTTGACAAAGTTTCACTGATGCTCAGGTGCATATCAAAAAGCTTTTTTGATTCAAGGTGACAGAATGAAATTGATTTCTGCTTAAGCACAGTTATCACAAACCTAGCTTTGTTGCAAGTTAAGTTTACTCGATAAATTGGCAATCATGTGCAGCTAAGTGTTATTTCTAACCACCAAAAAAACAGTTTATTATTCCTCAACTCTTGGTAAGAATTCACAAGTAATATAGCTGCCAAAAAACCCCCCCAGAAACTTATACTGTTCTTTTGGAAACTATACCTTTGAATAAATAATTGCATTTTTTGAAAAATTAATAAGCAACAGGTATTTGTTTGTAAATAATTCATAAAGTGCAGAAGGTGATACAAGTAGAAAACGTAATATAAATGAAATACAATCATATTTTTCATAATTATACCTCTGATCATCAGGAAACTTGACATTTTTTTAAATGATAGTTAGTCATGACTTCCGAGACTTCTCAAATGCAGTTGCTGACATCTGAATGAGATACCCGAATGAGAAAATCATTTCAAACTTTTTAGTACCCTTTTTAGAACTTAGCACCAATGAATTTGTTTCCTTACCCTTTCTTTTTGGACACCAAAAATAGAATATTTATTAAGTAAAATTTATTACACAAAATTTTAAGGGGTTAGGTGGTGAAACACTCATGCTGTTAAATTTACAACTATTTTAAATCCTTAAATAACCAAGTACAAGATATACGTGTAACCAAGAACTGATTTATTTTTCTTAACAGAACATTGTTTAGTAAGTTGAACCGAGATGAATTACTATATATTAATAAAATGATGATAAAAATTTTTTTCACTTACTTTGATTTCAGTGTTGAGGGCAGTCTTCCTTGTTGTTTTCGGCTCAAGAAAAGGGTTACGTTCTTGAATGAGCTGAAAAGCTAATTGTTTGCTCAATCGGAGATTAGAAGTAAAATCGTCGTCACTTAAATCAAAAGCGTTACATCTAAAATATTCCTAGGAACCCTTCTTGCGCACGAGCTAACATCAAAACTAGAGCCATCATTCAAAGTATCGCGAAACAAACAACACAACCTTCTCACTAGCGACAAGTGCTTCTCCCTTGCCTTTAGCGTGGTGAGAAAAAACGGTTGAAACTCGCAAGGGATTTCGGTACCCAAACGATGTCGGAAGCTTCGTGTTAACGGATTTAGATGACATCGCGAACTGTGACGTCACGAGTGGGAGAACGGGTCATTTTCTCGCAACAGAATGGTTGTCGGTAGAATCGTGATAGAGCCCCAGTTCCCGTTAATTTCGCCACCAGTTCCCGTTAATTTCACCACCAGTTCCCGTTAAATCGCAGGGGCAAACTTTCGATCATGTTGGAATTTATCTCGATGAGCCTGTCTTTTCACACGGACAGCTCTATGTTGCACTTTCAAGGTCTAGGATTCCCAATCACGTTAAAATTTACACAAAGACATCTGAGAAGTACAAGGAAAATTATTAAACAACGAAAAATACTTCACACGGAATGTTGCTTACCAAGAGGTATTTTGAATAAAGAAACATGTAAATAAAAAAAATATTTCCTGTCATAAAACATATGTGTATTTTATTTGTTTTCAATCAATGTTAAATATTTCTCTCGCATATATATCTATTTAAACACGTCAAATTTGAAGGAAAATCTCTCGAATGAAGAAGCAATTTGCACCCGTCAAACCATAACGTGTGATTTTCTAGTAATATGATAAATGCATTATAAAAACATTTGTTACGTTTCAAATTGTAATTATGCATACATGCCTATTAATTATTATTTAAATTAGTACTTTTCCATAGAATGAATATTTTTTGTCATTGTATCATCTTCTAATAATATATTGGAAATATCTGAACAAGAAATATCCTTCATAGTTAAAATTTAACGGCAAGTGTTGAGGCTAGAGCATCAACATTCAATCTCGATTTCTCACATGTCCAAAAATCATTAGCAAGTGAAAATACCCTTTCAACCGCTGCTTTAATTCTAGGGCAGTAAGTAAAACGAAAACTGATTAAGAATAAATTTTCACACGAAATATGTCCATTTTTGAAATAGCTGAATATTCCCACCATCTTTTATCAGTTTCATAGTGTTAATTTTCCTATTGTATTATTTTTTCGGAATTTAAATCTAAATTCAGTCTTCTAATTTCGAGGGAGGACATTCAGGAGGACACTTTTCGAGGGAGGACATTTAGGAGGTCACTTTTCTTTTGAGGACAGATAGGAGGACAATTTTCGAGGGAGGACAGAACTTACAAAAGGAGGACGGTTGGTCACATTATTAAGAACTCGGTGCTCTTTCAGAAGACCTTGAACTTAAATTTGTGGTCGAACATGCACTGAAAACTGTGACTGAAATGTAAGAAGGGGTGAATTTATTTTGAAGTGGGTGAATTTAGATAGCAACTGTAATACACGCGCCTCCACCAGCTTTAATAACGGCTGGTAATTTGTTTTGAAATACTATTCACCACTCAGCAGAAGTTCAGTGTTCCGTTCCATTTCAAGAGGTCAAACTCCTTTGGATATTTCGTAAGGATTTATCTTAATAGAAGCAAACGCTCGTGAAATTTGATATCCAGCTGATCCAATTTGTAAAAATCGGTAGGTTTCTCATGGGCGAGTTTAACTTTATTTCCTGGCGATGGTAAAAGGGCAGTTGACACTTGTTGAGACGACACTGTAACCAATTCGAGCACTTCAATGTGTGCGTAAGGACATGGGAAGAGATCCAAATTAATCTATAAACTCATCTCCTCGGTTGACTTTAATGGTTTTGTTTGTCTGGAAAAAAAATGGTATTTTGACGCGTGTGTGCGGTGTTTCTCCACGGTGCAGATCGAGGAAGTGCCGGAACGCAGTGCGGGAGACAACTGCTTTGATTTACATCGTTCTGTCATTAACGAGGAGCGGATGTTTTCAGGGAGGCGTTTGGGAAAATGAATGAAGTTTCCTGTCCGAGGTCATCCTTGTTTACTCTCTCGTCCATTCATCCAGGCCGCGGCTACTGCTACAACGCCACTTTCTCATCTCTCCCTACCTAGTCCACTTGCATGTAGCTCTATCAAGTGCTCTCTTGTTTTTCACTCTCCGTTTGACGTATTTCATTTCAGCCGCTGGAAGAGAAAGAAAGATGACTACGCTCCTCTCGATTTGTTTTGTTGAGCTTTGTTGATAAAAATTGAGACTTTTCTATTCAAATGAACCTCTGAATGACGCCATTGTCCGAGCTTCTGTCGGCAATTAATCACTCATAAGAAGCTTTCTTTACGTTGCGAGATGTGTTGATTAAAAGCAGATAAATAAATAAACAAAACTTCGGAATACTAGTGAGCTGAAGTTCAGAAATTACGTCCACCGCTTGCTGAGCGTTTTCATTCAAAGCTTCGTGAAATGTATTTTTGATAGATAATTCTTAAACTAATCGTGCAATAATTGGGATTATTCTTCTTTATAAAATTATATTAGTTATCAGAATTAAATTTTAGTGTAATTTCCTTTTTTTATTAATTACGATTACTCTTGGCATTTGGATTCATTGTTATCAAAGCACTAATTTTGTAATTGTGATGGTATTTGTTAAATTAGCATGATACTGTTTAGCAACGGATTCGGAAACCCTCTTCGCTTTTGCGCATGCGCCGGGCGGAATTATTTTCATCAAAATAGGGGGGAAGTGAAGAATGGGAGGGTGATGTTTCCATTTTACTGAGCGTGATCTAACAAAGAACTCCGGAAATGCGCTCATATGACTCATTGGCTGACACCCCTTTCCGTTGTAAAATCGTTCAAAAGGGGTAGTCTCGGAATCCACTGCTGAACAGTACTTGTTTCATAGTACTTCTTAATAACATTTTAAAGCTTTCTGAGCTTTATAAAAACAACTTATTACTGTTCAGAAACGGATTCCGAGACTACCACTTTTGGACGATTTTACACCGGAAAGGGATGTCAGGCAATGAGTCATATGAGCGCATTTCCGGAGTTCTTTGTTAGATCACGCTCAGTAAAATGGAAACATCTTCCCTTCCATTCTTCACTCCCCCCCCCCATTTCGATGAAAATAACTCCGCCCGCGCATGCGCAATGGCGAGGAGTGTTTCCGAAACTTTTGCTAAACAATATACGCTTTGAATTATTTGCATGAATATTATTTATACTAGTAGATCGTAAAATAGCATATCAAATACTCTCTCTGATGGATCGTTTGCGAAAATTTTATAACAGCCAAAATTCTGTGGATAAGTGCTTCTGTCCTACTCTGCAATATATTTAAAATCATCTTAATTTTAAATATTTCAATTAATTTACAAAAGAACTACATTCATTTCAATTTATTTTTCTTTGTCTCTAATGAATATTTCATTTGAGTGTTATGTGCATATTGTATAGCAACGGATTCGGAAACCTTCCGCGCTTTTGCGCATGCTCCGGGCGGAGTTATTTTCATCAAAATAGGGGGGAATTGAAGAATGGAAGGGTGTGATGTTCACATTTTACTGAGCGTGATCTAGCAAAGAACTCCGGAAATGCGCTCGTATGATTCATTGCCTGGCACCCCTTTCCGGTGTAAAATCGTCCAAAAGTGGTAGTCTCGGAATCCGTGGTCAGACTACACACATTGAATAGCTGTTACAAAATATAGATTTCGCAGTGAAAAGTCTCAGCACATGACTTATGTTAGCTCTTCATTTTGCTCAGGTGGCCAGTGTTGGAGTATGATGAGCAGACCAGACAGGTGTACCGAAAGCCTTCGGACCAATGTGACGCGCGAGGAGTGTTGCAGTGACGGCAGTGCTACGACTGCGTGGAGTCCTAAAGATTTAACATCGGGAGATCTTTTCTTCTGGATGTCTCTTGGTGGTGGAGTCACGTGCAAAGCTTGCAAAGGTAAATTTCTCTCTGTAAGATCTAGTCCTTTTGCATAATTTATTTATTTACTTACCACCCGCCCCGGCCCAGCCTACCCAAGAGGGTGTAAGGCCTTCCACAGGCCGGAGGGGAAACATAAAACAAAAGAAATGAACTACATTAAAAAAAATTTACAAAGAACCCCGGGAGATGAGCAAGACAATTCAAAAATAATCGTTTACAACAATGAACTCAAAAAAAGATGAAGAGTAAAACACAAAGCACAAAAAGATAAAGAGCAAAAACACAAAACGCTTAGCATTCAAAACACAAAAAGATTAAGGGTAAAAACGCAAAAACACAAAAATCTTAACATTAAAAACACAAAAAGATTAATTGCAAAAACAGAAAACTCAATAACTCAAAGAGCAAAAACGCAAAAAACTGAACATTAAAAACGCAAAACACATACAAAAAGATAAAGATAACCAAAAATCGAGAGACAATAACTCCTTCTGCATAATGATGTTAGAAAATATAGTGACTCGTTTCCTGGTTGTTTATCTCCACTATCAATTTGCTACTATAAATTTCCAATCCATTGGAACTCCGATTTTTCTGGAGTAATTGAATTACATGCTCTGAACAAATTAATTTGGCATCATTCGTATCATGGTTACATTTCAAAGTTTTCTTGATGACTTGACACATGTGCAGGGTCGCCATGCCATACGTCCTGTGTATACGGGACTCTCACCGTATTTCACTACTCAGTCTCGAATTACTATTTTGTCCCGTTTTCTCTCTAAACTCTGCTTTGCTATTCCAGACCACAATGCAAATGTGGAGAGAATGTATTCCCTCGTGTCAACTCAATGTTCGGACGAAGCAAACAGGTTGTCAGTGGAGACTATTGAAGCAATTTTGATTTGTCATAATTTTAAAATGATTCGCGTCCAATTTTATAATTAGGTGAAAGAAGAAAATTATATAATTAAGAGAGTAAAATGAACTTTAAAATATGACTGGATTAAAAAAGGATTAACCTTGAATCTTTTTATTATTATTCTACGTGTTCATTTTATTAGATTGCTTAAACTTTATAGATTTTTTTTTATCAGACTGACATAAACCATTACCTACCCACTTTTTTTTATGTTTTTATTTATTTACCACTTAAACATTCCGTATCAATGCTTGGTAATTATGGCAACCCTATGCATTAGTGTTCCTTAAACGTCGATAGTATCGGGTTTTCGGAACTCTCGACTGAAACAATCGATAGTTTCAAAACTATCGATAGTTTTCTCCCGTGCAATACTATCAATAGTTTTCTCCCGTGCAATACTATCGATAGTTTTCTCCCGTGCAATACTATGGAGGCGTATTTTCAGTTGATAGTTTTAAAACTTTCGACTGGAACTATCGATAGTTTCAAAACTATCGACTGAAATAATCGACTTGAACTATCGATAGTTTCAAAAGTATCGACTGGAACAATCGACTGGAACAATCGATAGTTTCAAAAGTATCGACTGGAACAATCGATAGTTTCAAAAGTATCGACTGGAACTATCGATAGTTTCTAAACTATCGACTGAAACAATCGACTGGAACTATCGGTAGTTTCTAAACTATCGACTGGAAGAATACCTATCGATAGTATCGCCGGGGAGAAAACAATCGATACTATCAATTGTTTTGAAACTATCGATACTTCAGTCGGTAGTTTGAGAAAACTATCGACTGCACTATCAATAGTTAACTATCGATGTTCAAGGAACACTACTATACATGTGGCTCAATAAATCTACCCTTATATAAAGATTAAGATAGTAGGATTAGTGGAAATGTATAACAGTTATACGTCACATGATAAACTGAGATTCATTTAAATGCTGAATATAATTTAGCAATGCGTGAATGTCGCGTGAGGGGTCTTGCTTGTCAGTTAGATTTCGTAACTGTCAAAGGTGCTAAATGAGTAAAATTAGAAAGACTTGTGTTTCAGCATTTTTTAGCCTATTTAAAATGAAGTTTAGAAAGTTCAGATAAAATAAATAATATATTTTCTCAAAACTGTATCGTAAACCATGCGAAGAAAGAATATTACAACCCAACATCTATTTCGGTGATAAGTAAAGAAATCGCACGAAATATGTCATTGAAAGAAAGAAATGCAATTTTGAAAATAATTTTTTCCAAGTTAATCTCTCTCTCTCCAGTTTCTTTCGTTCGAAGTGGAGATCTTGTAATCTTGCAGGGTAAAAAAATTCGTACAAACTGAGTTCCAATTATAAAGTCGATTAAACAGACATGACACAGGCTTGGAACAAAAATAGCTGAACTTCATAAATAATGAATCGTGCCAATCATAAATACCTAGAAGTAAAATTTGCATTGATTAATCGAACAGTATAATAAATAAATTTATACAAAAAGTGCTTGAGGTATTGAAAGCATTGTAGAATTATTATATAAAAGAAAATTAAGAATGATAAAATCCAATGCCAAAAAAAGCTGAAATCCGCGTTTCCGTGGAAATGTGTCATGTCTGATTAAATGATTTGGGAATTGTAGTGGTGGTTAAAGAAGTAGGACTTCCAGAAATTGCAGCTTAACTAAAAATCATATTGAATATTGTAAGGTGTGTGGGGATAGACTTACGTTTTATTCTGAGCCTTTAAGTCAGAAATGCTCAAAATTTCTCCTATGTTCTTAAATATTTACAAATTTTTCGATAAATATCTGTTATCACGCCTATCCATTAACTATAACCAGGATATCGTAAAATCAAACAAAACACAGAAAAAAACACGTTGACATTTTGAGATTTAAAACTGCTCTGAAATATGAAAGATTTAAGAATTTATAATGAGATATGGCTCGCTTAAGGGGACACATTACCCAAAAAATGGCCAAAATATCAATTTTTATTTTATTGGCTTATTTTGCTGATCTTAACTTTCTACTTATTGTATGAAAATTTTAAACTTGTACCTTTAATGTTATAGAAGTTAATTAGCTTTTTATTTACGATGACCAATGATAAACATCCGCAAATGACAACTTTAACTGGCTTTTTCTCCATCTCTTACTTTTCTTCACTTTCATGTTTTCAAAATGCTAATGCTTTTTTCCTTTTTCAGTTAGAGCTTTCAAATTTCTTGTACTTGTTTATCGTTATGCGTAGGATGAAACTGTGCACGCGATAAGCATTCGGTTGCTTATTTTTTTATATACAAGATATAAATTAAGGTAGTGCTAAATTTCCTCATTTTTCACCACATAAGACAGTAAAAAATCTATATTTAAGCGAATGTTAGAAGCAGCTTAAAATCCATGCACAATTTTGTGTAATATATTTCAGTGAATCAATCTGCAAATAAAATTTGAAGCAAACATATTCATATTTGAAAAAGTAGCAGGGAATTCAAAAAATTGAATTTTTCTTAAAAAGATTTAAGTTTTAACTTAACAAGCAGATCAAAATGAATTTTTCTTTTTAAGATGAATTTATATGATTGTTAAGTTTTAATAGTCTGAAAACTTTTTCAATAGTACTTCAAATAAAAAAAATTGTTTAGAAGGTAATGTGTCCCCTTAAGAGAAATAGATTAAAAGATGTTCAGAACAGTGTAATTTTGAAACATGCCAGTAAAGTCAGGAGGCATATTTACGACGCTGGTGGAAGCTTTTTATACTCAAGCGTGCC
The DNA here is from genome assembly GCA_013235015.1 of Araneus ventricosus. Taxonomy (NCBI): domain Eukaryota; kingdom Metazoa; phylum Arthropoda; class Arachnida; order Araneae; family Araneidae; genus Araneus; species Araneus ventricosus. The sequence continues at coordinate 105,109 of BGPR01004307.1, read as the reverse complement.
TTTTTAGCCATTGAAGCTTTACAACCACCTGCAGTGCCGAGCTCTGGTTTACAGTTCGTTAAGAAATAAATAGGACGCCCACTTGCCTGCACATCAGTAAGATCACTTATTTCAGTATTTTTTTTCTTCCTTAGGCATCATGTGGCTACGCTGATCAGCAGGCAGCCAACAAGTGTGCAGTTGTATTAATCCAAGTACAAAAGGGTCAACACGTGTCTATGTTTTTTTTCAGGAATTAACGCTATTTCAATTGCAGGAATGCGGACTGAGTGATCTCTTAGCGCGCCTTTCCTCCTCCTGATTTTAATATTGACGAATGCGCGCCAAATCATTCAGAACGTTTAACAGTATGTTACAAGGTCACTCGCTGAAAAGTTCAAATGTAACTGTGCTCTGAGAATCGCGATCGGCGATTTTCCACGTTCTGGTATTTTGCTCATGGGAAAATATTTTTATTCCTTTCTTTCCCAAAAAAAAATATATAGATTTGCTCATAAAGCGAATGCCTTGTGTTTTAATATCCATTTTTTTTCTAGTAACAGTTTAAATGGATGGCATTTGAATATCGTATCCCAATTCGGCTATTCATGCATGCTTTGCCCTTGAACTCGATCCTGCTCTCCCGTCTGCACGTGGTCTAAATTAGAATACAAATTTATTTTTTATTCAAGTAGAGCAAAAATTATATTCACATTCCTCGGAGCTATTAAAACTTTGTGAATATTTTGTATCTAAAATTACTATTAAATCCATCTTGTTTTCAGTGATGTTTTAACTTCGCTTTAGCTTGTATTTTAATTTAGAAGGATTTTTACAGTCGTTGATGGTATCGTGCATTTCATCATTTTGTCTTTTTTTATTTCATACTTTTATCACCGTAAAAAGCACTTTTTTTCTGTAACTCTTTACATATTTAATGAAAATTATATATGGAGAAGAGTTGCCGAATTTGGACCGGTATCATAACTTCAATTCTATTAAAATATTTGGCCTTTGCCGAATTTGGATCGGTATCATAACTTCAATTCTATTTAATATTTGGCCTTTGTCGAATTTGGACCGGTGTCATAACTTCAATTCTATTAAATATTTGGCCGTAAAGTAGGAAACTATGATGTTGTAACAATCTAAATGTGGTGATGACATCGTTTTTAGAGAAAGTGTTTCGTAGTTACAGTTTGGGAACAAGTGTTTAGATTTCGATATCTTCAATTAAATATTTTAACAGAAGGCTAAAAGCCTTCACTGAAAAGCACTGTTTTAAAGTAAGTAGCAAAATATATTATTATATCCTAAAGACAGGAAGCAAAAAATTACTATAATAATTTTAATAAATTATTTAAATATAAGCTTAGGGGAATGTTTTTGTTTAAATTTTGCCTAGATTGGATCTAAAACATTACTGTATTATTTAAATCAATGGGACTATTATCTTGAATTAGAGGAATAGTCCAGAAAGCAGTTATAATCACTATTGGTTCTCGTAAATTGGAAATAGAACAAGCCAAAGCAAAAAAAAAGACATATAAAAAGACATTAACCCCTTCTGGACGAGCGCCGCATATGTGCGTTTCAGCTTGACTCAACTCAGGGCCGAGAGCCGCGCATATGCGTTTGGCTTTTGGAACAAAATGTTTTCTATCAGATGGCGTTACTATTCCATGTTTCTTTCAAAAGATTGGCCCCGTACATTAGTATTTCTCTCTCCGAGGTCAGATTGTAGTCGGCCACGTGTCTGTGAATCACTCTATTAGAATTATTTGATCTTTGAGAGTATAAACAGAAACACGTGCTGGCGAGTGTAAATAGAAGCATGTGTTAAAGAGCTCTTTAACTCATTTTGGAGGGATTGGTTTATAGTTTCTCCTCTCGCTTGGGTTGAGATTTTATGAGAGATATTCTGTCAAGGGTTTTTATGCCTCTGTTTTATTTTTGCAGTTATTGCTAAAAGAGCGCGTTAACTTTCCGAGGATGAAATATGCAAATTTTTAAATGACGAATCTATGGATTTTTCCGACGATAGTGATAAAGCAATAAATTATTAGAGTTCTTTAGATAGTTATGAATCATCAAATTCTTAATTAGAAGAGGATAGTACTAATATATCGATTCCAATTCCATCATGTCAGTGGAGTCCTAAAATAGAAGATTTTTCAGAAGGCTTTGAAGAGACAATTACAATTTTCTTGAAGTATTTTATAATATTGAATGCAAATATTTATTTTTTCCTATATTTTCGAATTTTGCATCAGTAATCTAGTGTTTATTTAGGTACTTTCAATTATAGGAAAATACACTATATTTTTATATTTTATTATTAAAAATCAAGTATTTAAATTAAACTTTTTTTATGATTTACAATATGACATCTTTTACTGCATATTTAAAAATGGTTTCATTTCTATGTAAAGGACACTTTTTATGCATTATTATGTAACGCGCACTTTTAATGGCTCAGCGGGATAAAATGCTTCGGCCGGTGGGCACAGAATGCGCTTGGGGTGGGCACGTTTCCTTCAACGAGCGGCCGTCCCGAAGGGGTTAAGACATCAAATGTTGTTTCCAAAAGACCAGAAAATAAGGTTACGTAGTTCGGATCATATGTGAGGAAACGAAGGAATAAAAAGACATTAAAACATCAAATGTTGGTTCCAAAAGACCAGAAAATAAGGCTACGTAGTTCGGACCATATGTGAGGAAACGAAGGAATAAAAAGACATTAAGACATCAAATGTTGGTTCCAAAAGACCAGAAACTAAGGTCACGTAGTTCGGACCATATGTAAAGAAACGAAGGAATAAAAAGACATTAAGACATCAAATTTTGGTTACAAAAGACCAGAAAATAAGGTTACGTAGTTCGGACCATATGTGAGGAAACGAAGGAATAAAAAGACTTTAAGACATCAAATGTTGGTTCCAAAAGACCAGAAAATAAGGTTACGTAGTTCGGACCATACGTGATGAAACAAAGGAAGTTCGGACCATATGTGAGGAAACGAAGGAAGAAGAAACGATATATTGCATAAAATGTCGTACTTGGATTCATGCATTTTGTGCTGGTGTGAAGTTGACAATTTTAAAAAAATATTTTTGCTTTAATTGTGTTTAAAGAAATTGGTGGTCCAATTTGGGAAACCAGTAGTCCAATCTGTGCAGTTAGTTGCCTTTATTGGACCGATGACACAATTTTTTAAGTTATTTTTTGCCTACGTTAAACTTCATTTTATAAATAGTTAATTACATTATCCTAAACTGCAAAGCATTTTATTACTTGTTTTTTATTAGATCTACTTCTTTGTCACTGTACATTAAAAAAAATGTCAGGGTTGTTCAAATTCGACAACCTTCTCCTTTTGACTCATGTATTAATAACTGTCATGAAGTTTTTTCCCCGTCTGAATTTTTAAATTCAGCGTTAATTTTTACTTTGTCGTATACAAGGGTGTAGGGAAGCCTGTACGCCGTTCCGGTTAAGTTCTTTTATTACGAGAATTAAATAAAGAAAAAAAAATTGTTAATTCCTCCATAAGTCATTACCAACCAGCAACTCCTTAGGGGATGTCCATAAATGTTGTCACACTTTTTTCCAATATTTTTGACCCCCTCCCCCTTTGTCACAAAGTGTCATACTTCACCGTACCCCCTCCTCCCCCTTGTCACATGCCGCGCCAGTGGCGAATCCAGGATCCGGTTCTGGGGGGGGGGGGGGAACTGAGGTCAGAAAAATTTTGCATCGTAGTGACGAATGTCAAACCTCATGGCTTATGTAAACCGAAACTCTGTAACTTTACAGACTTTCATCACCTGACACTAAGAATCATAGAGAACACTACAATACTTTCGATAATTTAATAAAAAATACAATGAAATAACTAGCCAAAAAATACTTTCAAGCGCATCAACGCTACAAGTACAAGTGGATTGACTAGAAAAGTAGGAAAATTTTCGAGCCTGTCAAGCCAGAAAGCAATGTTGTCACGATTTTGTTATTTTTTTAAAAATGAAAATTAAGAAAAAACAGTTTTAGGTATTTTAAATAAAACCAAGAATTTTGGTTTAGCTCTGGGGGGCTGCAGCCCGATAGCACCCCCCCGGATTCGCCACTTTGTCACGCTATATTATATAAATATATACTTGCAGTTCAGAAACAAAGCACTACGTTACAGATTATATTTCAAATTTTATTTTTAAACTTTAACTATGTGTTTTAATGACATTTGTGAGAATAGCAATAATAATGATTATATGTGTACTTATTTTATATGAAATAAGATTAAGGTTTACAACAAAAAACCTAATTAATATACAATAGTAATAAAATATTAATATAAAAGAGCAATTGAAAACAGTAGCATTTTGTAATTTGAAATGGAATTTGATATATTTTGCTTTAAATATTATCTTTACTTTATGAACACAAAATACTCTTAAAAAGGTTGAATTAACAAAAAAAAAACTCCGCCTCAGTAAGATAAACCTTTTTGTGCCATTACCACTCGCCCAGGTGGGGTGATGTATCTTTTGTTGGACATTTCAAGGGTGTGGCAAGGGGGGGGGGCTACCATATTCTCAAAACCTACCCTGAATGCCTTTTTCGAAAAGAAAGGAATATGAGTGAAAAAAATCACATGAAAGTTGTTTTAATCCGATTAAAAAAAGCAAGCAAGGAACAGTAAAAATATATAAGTATTGAAAAAGAATCACACAAATAAACACAAAATCGGATATATAAATAAGTCAAAGATTGAAACCCCACGATATAAAAACAACACACACACATAAACAACACTACACATCAAACGACACACAAAACACAAAAACTGTACAAGACATTGAATTAAAAATTCATAAATTTAAAAAAATTACTTCTGAGATAGAAAGGAAGAAATTCCATCAGTCATCGGCAATCCAATTCCCGCATACACGGGAATATCTATTCATCAATTACAGAATGTTTTTTGAGTAAAAACTGGGCAAGTTAAAAATTACTTTTAAGTCCTATACAGAATGAAAACGGCCAAAGGGGGAGGATAAGGATTAAAATTGTGTAGTCTAAAAATAAAATCAAGGTCAAAAGTAGTATTCATAGCCTCCATCTCCCCAAAATATCCAAACAACCGTTAGGGCATTGACCACGTGGCATTTCCGGAGACTCGGGAATTTGAACAGGCATCTATTTGCGGGGCTCGTGGACTACTAATAGCTGCCCAGGGCGTCGAAAGAATCCCACAACAAGGAACCGACTGGGTGCAATAAGTTTAAAAACGCAAATACAAGTAGAGAGCGGTAACCCCTATAAACCTTTACAACTGAGTCATCCAATGTAAAAATAAATAAATATAAAATAAAAAGTATTTCTTAAGAAGCTCAAAACATTTAAATATTAAAAAAAAGACTCAACAGGCGGGAAGTCAGGAGGACAGAAAAGCGGAACTGTAGAAAGTGTGGCGGAAGGCTGGAGAGGGGGGTGCCAGCTCAGGTGTCGTCCTTGTCATCTGACCACGGTTCAAAATTACGATGTCCATTCCAAAATATCCCTCTCATTACTTAGAAACGGGATGTTAATATAACTAAATTAAACTCAGTGCTGTGATAATTCCTTCTCTTAAACGCGCGTCTGTGTGCACGGAGTATTGCAATTGGCTGTGCCGTATTTGTAGGATGACAGCATTGGCTAGACGCCAGGAACATAGTCTTAGGGGACCGCAACCCGAGTTGGGGTCCCCTGAGACTATAGCATAAGCGCATATACACACTCTCCTGTTTTACCCTTCAAGACTGAATTAGAATATCCTTTACAATCAACCAACAGTATTATAGAGAGTGAGTAAGCATCTCAAAAAAGGAAGTACTTTTAGGGTCAGTGGAAGTGATGAATTTCAGTCCCATGCTGTTTAGTTACGGCACTGATATTTTAAGCGAATTCTTTTAAAGCTTCTACTGTAAATTTCCATAATACGCTTCAAAGAATTATTTTCTTTTATGCGTCTTAAAATTTAAACAGTGTGAACGGATTTTGTCTTTGTATCCCAATGCTATTACACACTTCTGAAAAAAAGTTAAGAAAGCTATTTTGATCGTTCCTTTTCATAACAGAATAAATCAACTGAACGAAGTTTCTGCAGGTATTTTTATCGTCGTTAATGGATAAATCTAAGGTGACCAACTTTTAACCTCCAACGAAAGGAGGATGCAAATAAATTGAAGCTAAAACTTTTCATAAATAAAAGAAACATTTAATTCATTGCAACAATAATTCAGAATACACTATAATATGATAAATCTATACTTATAAAAAGTAATGTTTGTGTGCGTGTATGTGTGTCCAGACGAATCTATCGCACTTTCAGCCATGAAATTTGGCACACAGGTAGTCGTAATGGTGACTGAATGCACCTCGAAGCCGGAATTTTAAAATTTAAGCTAGAAAATTTTTTACTTAATATTTTGTGTTGTTTTGGATCATTTTCGGGACGTTTACGGCTGTAACATCTTTTCTAATGATAGTTGAAAAAATTGTATGGAACAAACAATTTTCTTTCTAATGAAATTTGTTTTGAGCTTCAAACGTAATTTACTGAAATTTGAGAATTTTTTAAATAATAGTCAGTTTTGCCGACAAAATTTTGTTTTTGTATTTAAATTTACTGCATCCCCCGTTCTAATAACGTTATCTCTTTCATTTTTTTGAGGTAATGAATGGAATATCCCCCCCCCCCGGATTTAAAACAAGAACGGTTAAAATGTCTTTTATGGTTGAATATTAATTAATTTTTTTCTGAAGTGTTAAAATATTTTCGCTCCGTTTTTCCCTTCTCGATTCTTCGTAACCAAGGTCGCGGTGTTCTATTCCCAGCATGCATTTCGTCGAAACCACGTGACGTCATTATCCTTTTGCTTTCAGCAAGATTTTGAAGTACGATCGTACCGTCTGTCGTCGCGCCGACAGATAATGGTTTTAATTTGTTTGTTTTTATACTTTTTGATAGTCGATGTAAAGGCTGATATCTTTAGTTTCAGAAGACATGTTCATCTTGCGTGTACTTTCGCTGAAACTGAAAAACAAATGAAATATGACCTCAAGGAGCTATTTACACAATATGGCTTCAAAGTTTAAACCTAAAGCTGAAGATTGTAAGCTTTTTTTTAAATTTTTTTTTAAATTCAGGATGTCACGGAAAGGAGAACGTTGCTCACCTTAATAAATCGAAATACAGAGAAAAGTATAACTTATACTTTTCTCTGTATTTCAGTTTAAAAATTCATTATATTGTAATGAATTTTTCAGCGCTAGATTCGAATGCGTAAATGAAATTTGAAAGTTCAAGATGACTTCCCGCGACTTCTTATCACTTTTATAAAGAAGAAAAGAAATATCCCTTTATTAATCGGCAAGTTTGTGTTAAATCGAACGAAAGGATTAATTTTAAATTAGTTTTACAACTAATGTAGTATTGTTTCGATTAAATGGTTTTCTGCGTACGTTTATTGGTTCTTGTCATTATTGCAAAAGCTTCATCTGTTTTTTGGGAATTTGCTTTTATAACAAACGCCATATAAACTCGGAAAAATCTTGTAGTTTTCCATGAGACTTGAATACAGAAAAAAGCAAAATATGGTTATTTGTTCATGATTTAAATTGGCTTTTAAATCACGTTCCGTTATAGATAAAAAAATTTAAAACATTTTTTGGATACTTCGTGAGCTGAATTTTATTGTATTTCTTATTTATTGGGTTTCTAATAATTCTCTTTTACTCGAGAACAGGCGCATGCGATATGATCATATTTTATTGGCTTTTGAAGTCCCCGACTTCTTATGCTCGTCCAGCCAATATGGCTAATTTAATGATGCGTTCTTCGCCTTTATGTCGTTTCGAACGTACGACTAGGAAGTTTTCGGAGCTAGATTCGAATGCGTAAATGAAATTTGAAAGTTCAAGATGACTTCACGCGACTTCTGTAAGAAACTTGAACAATCTCCAGTTGTAACGAAATAGAAATGCTTTTTAAAGTTGGCTGTTTAAGGAGGGCTCTTTATCTTTAAAACGACTGAATAAAATGTTTAAACTTAATGCAAAATGTAGTCTGGACTTTTCTTTCAAAAGAAAACCAATATGCCTAGAGCAGTGTTTCCCCAACGTGGGGCCCACGCTCCACAGGGGGGCAATTTGATTGTTAAAGGGGCAATTCGAAAATGAAAAAATAATTATAATAAAGAAATCGGCTGCTGGATGTAAAACGAGACTTGAGACTGAGGCTAACTAAGTTGGAAACTAACACGAAATCTTTTTGCAGAAAGCATCAAGCGCAAGGATCTTACTAATTTAAATAAAAAATAATTGCTAATAATTAAAATAATATGGAACAATCTTTCATTAAAATTATTTCGTGCTTGAATTTCAGTTCTCCGTTATATGGTTAGAAAATTCATTACCGTGTTCCTCAACAATTTGCTAGTGATTTCTTCCTAAAACCTATCATTTAAGTTTCTTCAGTGAACAATTCATTTTTTTAATATTTAAAATTCTGTTTGTGTTACATAGGGGACATAAGAATTTTAGAAAGGCTTAGGTGGGGCATGGCACAAAAGAGATTGGGAAACACTGACCTATAGTGTACCAAGGTGGCATTTTACAAATACAGTATTCGGAATTTAATGCAATGACACATTTAAAAATAAAACAGTCAGAAAGAGTATTCTTTTGACAACGAATTTAGCTAATTTTATTCAATTAATCATTTCTCTCTCTCTCTCTCTAAGGCAGTAGTGTTGAAGCTGTTGTATACTCATGTTGCATATTTTGATCAGTAAAACAAAGGTTTGCAGATGTTGTGAAATCATCGTAAAAATCTTTAAAATGAACAACTTAAATATTCGGCAAGTATCCGGTATTTGGCCCTTTTGCCGAATACTAAACAGATATTCGGCCGAATATATTCAAGATAATAATTTTTTAAAGTGCATTTAATAAAGAATATTGCAGAATTGCATTTAAATACATTTATTGGGGGGGGGAATTTAACATCAACCCAGTTTTGAGTTGCATTGTACATAAGTGTATTTAATGATGTTGTGTATCATTTATCATTATAAAGTCTGAAATTATGATGCAAGAACCATAAATTTTCGGCATTGTCAGGAAGAAGTGTGTTCTGTTTAGTTTCATGCATTTATATTACGAGCTTCAGAAAATAAGCGCTCACAATATACTGTGCGTCCAGAAGCTCAAAGATATTTTCTTGCTAAATTTGCAAATCTTAGAAATTTTTCCGTTCTTTTTCTTTTTTTTTCTCCCACCAATAAAGTGGACATTCTATTCTTGCTATTAGAATTTTTTTATAAATTCGGAATTCACTTCTGATAACTTTAATTTAGCCACTGAATTTTCTTTTGTGTTTGTAATTGCCATGTTCTGCAATGATGATGTTTTTTAATTTCTGTTTACCAAGTTCAAAATGAAGAGGGTTTCTCGCATTTTATTATTATTGAAATTAAGATACTTAAGATATTACAAAAAATGTACCAAAGAGTTAATATTTTTTAAAATGTGCAAATAATAAAAAATCATTTTCTTTCATTTAAAATTCGAGCAGTATTTTATTTCAAATCAAAAGTAAAATGTTTTAAAACGTAGGTATTCGGTCTGAAATTTGGCGAAATCACTATACGTTACATCCCTAATTAATATTTTTAGGGTTTTCTTTTCGAAATAAAATTCGTAAAAATGCGAGTAGTTCTTACTTTACTGCAAAAGCTGCAAAGTAATTTTTAGAAGTAGTAAAGGTGTTTAAAGAAAGTTTTTTAAACTAAAATCTGTATTTTACAAAAAAAATTAAATGGTTAAAAATACGTAATGGGAATGAAATAACATAAGTAATATTGTGAATTTTAAGATAGTACAAAATTTATGTTTACAGTTTCGTTTTGTCAAGTATTAATATAAGTCCTTGAGGAAAAAAATCAATTGCTTTTTTTTAAGCTTTCTCCTAATAATGAGTGCAATTATTTGGCTTTCATATGCTTCGAATGAAAAAAGGATTTTGTAAAATTCTGAAATTATAGTGTTTTGCTTTTTCGTGAGGATTTCGTCTCGAAAGTTTGCGCTTCCAGCGCCAAACAGTTTCTTAAAATACCTCAGATTTTGGCTTCCTCTACTTTTCAATTGAAGTCCACTTTTTTGTAATTTATTATTTTTTTCGTACCTTCGAATTCATTTAGTAATGGATGATTAGGAAATCATTCATAAGTTTGACTTTTTTTATGATCTACGTTATAAAAATTTATCCAAACAATTTAATACCGTTTCATACATTGTTACATAATAAATATGTCATTTTAAATCTGCATGGGTAAAAATATTGCTCACATTATATAAATACATATAATTGAGTAGATTCATTTCTTTTATCATTTTATTTTCTCGTCTTGAAATTATGACTGTCGAGACGTTCCCTAGAAGAAACTCATTGATACATTTTAAAACACTAAGTATTCAATACCACATTCTTACAAAATAAATAAATAGATTAGAATTGTTTTCTATTTTAGTTCATAATATTTCATGGAGACATTCAATTAATTCTGTTTCTCCTCAAGCAAAGTGATTACAATATTATACCAAAGTTTCAATCATCAGTTTGAAATCAATGTACATTTTAAATTGCTTGTATTAGTATCAAAGCGTAAAATTATTTTTCTTATAAAAATAAAAATGAAAGAGAACTGCTGTGTTGAAAAAAATCAAGGCAAAATTTCTTTGTCGTTAAAAAAAAAGTGTTCGAATTGTATAATAAGCTATTATCAGTATTACGGAGATTACCATAACTTGATCAAAGAACTGATAGGCGTAATTTTCTGCTATTAAGGCTAAATTACATGCTATTAGGCTTTCATCCTTTTACTATGCATTCAGTTAACCGCTTTTTATTTTCTTTTAAGCGTGTTTTGTTGAACGGATGACGATGGGGTTTCACTATTTATCTCTTCTTTGAAATTTGATTTGAAAAACAAGCATCTGGATTTTAACAAATTGCTCCCGTGGGTCTAATGAATAAAGTGACGAAGTTCGTGTGGCTTGCAATGCATATTGTAATGCATATTGGGTGGGATGTAAGTGAAGACACCCTCTTGTGTTGAAAAACTACCCTCGTCCGGTGAAAAATACGGCAGCTGTTTCTTGGAACATTACACTTGGACTTCGTCTCTCCGCTGAGAATAGAACTTTTTTCTCACACCCACATCAATTGTCAGATCATTTTCCACTGCACGAAATTGACGTCAGTCGTCATAAAAACTAGATTTAGCTAGATTTTTCCAAGGTACTTCAGGTGCTCTCTGAATGCCAAATAAGCTTGATAGATGCATCAACTAGCAGCGAAACTGTTAAGCTAAAACCAAGATGTAGCTTCAAGAGCTCAGTGAATTGGTCGCCTTTTTTATTATCGACTTTGTAAACGATTGCCGTGCCGAAAATGAATAGATAAAACACTTCTGAGTAGTTTATTTAGGGAAATCACACTAGTATCAACTAGCAGCCAAACTGTTACGCTAAAACCAAGATGTAGCTTCAAGCAGTTCAGTGAATTGGCCGCCTCTTTTATTATCGACTTCGTAAACGATTGCCGTGCCGAAAATGAATAGATAAACAGTTGTGAATAGTTTATTTAGGAAAATCACACTAACTTCCGTTCTAGCCTCTTTTTTGTTGGATTTTTTATTCTTTTTTTGTTTTGTATGGTTGTTAAAAACGAAACTAAACCAAGAGGTAAGATGCCAACGTATAACGTGCCGAAATATTTCAGGCTACAAAGTCAAAAATTTTATTATGAAATAATTAAAAATAATCTAAAAATCGGAATAGTTATCTCCTCGACTTTCCAGTGAATTCCCACTTATGTGGAAAGATTATTTTTCATTACTGAGCTCTGAAATTTGGTTTGGTATATTATAACCATCCTACAATTATTTTATAAAAGTATATTTATAAAAGTTACAGGGAACATTTAATTTTTGTAAAAGTATCTTCATTTTTTGGAATGTAATTTTTTTTCTATTATCTATATCTGTAAAATAAGAATTTTGAGGTTTCCGAGTTACAAAAAATGAATGACAACTGGAAATTAAGTTGTAAGAAATAGTTTATATCAACTGTGGTCTATGACCTATGTGCTATTGTGTTGAATCGGTAAAGAAAAGAAAAAAAGTGAAGGAAAAAATATAATCCTTGTTTTAGAATGTTATTTTCCTCTCTATTCCAATTTAAACCTGTTATAATGAGATATGAGCTAAAGATCCTATACGTGCTGTACGAATTTTTTAAGATACGTAAATACTTTGAACCTTAAAGGAACAGTATGAGTTCTACATGTTCGACTGCTAAACCTTCAAAGAAACACATACGTTTCTTAGTCAAGAATCCTGATGTTTGTTCAATACTTTAACCCAACACCTGAGCCAAGGCTCCCCACTAGTCATAATTTAATCTGGATTTTGTAAGACAATACTATAAATATATCGGTTTCATAATTTTTCATGAGACATCCAGAAACGGCAGGTGTTTAGGATATTTTCTGCAACCTCCCTCTTCAGATCGAACTTTAACATTGACAGCCTCATTTCGAGAATCTATACTTATAAAAGGCAATGTTTGTGTGCATGTGTGTGTGCGATGTCCAGACGAATCTATCGTACTGACAGCCAAGAAATTTGGCACACAGGTAGTCGTAATGGTGATTGAAAGCACCTCGAAGCTGTAATTTTAAAATTTACTCTAGAATTTTTTTTATTTAATATTTTGTGTTGTTTTGGGTGATTTTTCGCACTCATTTCTCAATAGCATGGCTTCGAATAATTGTACGAAAAAAAAAACGGTTACATCATCGGAAGGAACAAACGATTTCCGTTCTAATGAAGTTTGTTACGCACGTCTAACGTAATTTACTGAATTATGAGAATTTTTTTTTAAAAATAGTCACTTTTATGAAAATTTTTAATAAAGATTTCTTCAAATTATCGCATCTGACGTTCTAAGATCTCTATAATTTTCATTTTTTTTCAGCTTATAACTGGAACGTTTCTGTCGGATTTAAAAACAAAAACGGTTATAATATATTTTTTCGTTTTTTTTTAAATTAATTTTTTCTTGATCAGCTCAAACAGTTTTTTTTTTTTTTTTTGCTAGCGAGATTTAACAGCGAGAGTTTCTCCGGACGAGTGACCTTCCTCGCGTCAGGAGACGTCATATGCTTTCATTCCCAGCATGCATTTCTACAATTCGATGTGTATCTTTTGTTTTTAAAACTTTTTCGTGTCAAAGTGGGCATTCTTTTCTCCCATTTTGTTGAAGTCCTGATTCCACGGGCAACGCCATACGCGTACTGCTAGTTGAAAATAAAAATGGATATTGACAGTGTCGTCTTTGGACAGAGATCGGTAAAGCAAAGAGAGAGGAAAGGCACTGTAGAGCCGTTGGTTAGCGTGTAGCAATTGTATGGTGGCAATTGGAATTCTATCCAATAGCTAATTTAATGAATTAATTTCAATATGCTATGAACACTTACTGCATCTAAATTGTCCAACGTATCTTTAATGATATTACCTTGTTCGAGATGACACCATACTCTTGGCGACAAATTTGGAAATGAATTTTCGACACCAACAAATCAACCACAGAATGCGCAACAACCTTAATTTAGATGTTGGGGTTTGACCTGTTAATGCCTCCGTAACGATATATAAATGCTTTTTACTACAAAGCTTATGATGAAAAGTAAGCACTAACTATCAGCGATTTATAGTGAAAATAGAATAATTTATAGTCAAACACAATTTATTTGATAAATAATATTGAGAATTTTGGAAAGTGTATTTGTATGACAGTTTCAAATAATTATTTACGAACTTTCGTGCTGAAAAGACAGTCTCATTCGGCAACCTTCTTAACACCTAATTTCACTCGCTTCTCAACCGTTAAATTCAACTATAAATGGAAAATAATAAGCTTAGGATAGGGCTAATAGTACTCCCTTTAGAATGTATGTAGCAGCCTTATGAAATTTCGTTTCGGAATAGGTATTATTAGAGAAAAAGTTTGGGAAAATTCCTTAACTTAGAGATAAGAATTTTTTTCAGTTCTGGACGTTTACAATTTTAGCAAATTAACTCGAAAATTTTCCTCCAATGTTCTTGAAGTTTTAATTTATGATTTTCTGTAAGATTCAACAATATTTTTTGAGTGTATCAAAGTGGCAGTATCCGAGGGGGTTCTCCTATGAGGGGGGTGACCCCAAAGGGGGACGACCCCCCTCGGAATGAAGTAAGTTTTTTTTTTTAATTTGTAGATTCTATGTCTTGACAATAAGCTAAACCCGTTCATAATGTGACCATACGTCCCGGGTTTTTGGTAGTCTGTCCTGTTGTCTCCAAGCACAGCTTCGGGACGCCCAAATGTCCCGTTTTCAGAAAGAGAGCAACCACGATAACAATTTCAAACAAGAAGGCGGCAAAAATGAAAAAATCCAACGGTACTGTCTAGTAGCCCGGTGATGATGGAGCATGCGCTATTCGTGTCTCACATATGTAAGTTGGTCAGAAACCTGGTATCTCGCACTTCTAACTTCATTACACCGCATGAAATGACAGAATGAACACTGGGAATATTTAAACCGAAAGTCGTTGGGTGGAACTGTTCAAGTGACAGAATGAAACACTGGGAATATTTAAACCGAAAGTCGTTGGGTGGAACTGTTCAAACACTTTAACTCCAATAACTTAATTCATGCGAATATATTGTATGTCTGCCCGACACTAATGCAGCCGTAGAAAGGTTCTTTTTCATAATGAATAAATTGTGGACGAGCTAGACAACACAGCTGCAAGTCGCAGTTTATAAAGCAACGTTAATTCCGTAAGTAAATTTTAAGAAATCCTGCTAAGAATTCCATTCTTTTTTTGTATCAACACCAAATATACTGAAGCAAAAATATGTTCTTCAAAAAAAATCCAAGATCACATGAATTATTTATTTTCACGTGTTTATTCTTGTTCTTTTCATTAATAAATAAAAACTGACGAAATATGTGTTCACATAATATTCCCTAAAAATTAAAAAATGTTCCATTCTGAGGGGGAAAAAATAAATGGCCACTTGACCCGTTCATTATGTTTTTCATCATATTTCAAAAAATATGTTGCCTTGCACCGCAAAGGGTGTTTTACAGTTCACTACATGTTTCGTTTTGAAAATCACTAAATTTATTTCAAAAATGAATATTAGACATGTAGCTGATCATAAATATGTAAAAGAAAAAATAATTTGCATTTTTTATTTTGAAGAAAGTTTTCACAGTGAAACCAATGAACGGTAACGGGCTATTTTTCGTCCGAATTAAGTTATCATCTAAATACCATTTCAATTATGTATTTAATTTATAAGTATACGCGAGTATATTCAAGATATTCAACCTTCAAACAATTCAATATTACTTTCGAAGATTCAATTTTAAAAAATATCATTTTGTGCAAGAACCCCCATCATTTTGTTTCTCTTGGAGATCAAAAGCGATTCAGCTCTTGCAATGCCGATATCTTTGTGAATACTAACGGTATGGAACTGGAATTTTTATATAAGTTGGCCTATATATCTGGCTGTTAAGTTATGAAAGAAAAATTACGCTACGTTTCGCCCATGCGCAGTAATAAAAATGCCAATGTGTGGTTTCACTGCGAAACCAATACAAGTGAAAGGGTTAACCAACTTTCTGCCTTTTCCTTTTCAGTGTCGTGCGAAGGCGTGAGGTGTGGCAAAGGAATGCGATGCATCCTTCGCAAGCAGAGACCCGCGTGCGTTTGTTCACCGGCCTGCTCGCGCAAAAAGAGGCAGATGGGAGAGGTGTGCGGATCGGACGGAAGGACCTACAAGCACATGTGCAGGCTGCTGAAGCGTCAGTGTCGGAAAAACAAACAACTCACCGTCGAGTACTTCGGGAAGTGTCAAAGTAAGTACTTCACGAGAAAGAACAAGTAAATGGAATGATATAATACAGAAACATTTTCATGTGACATGTTTCCCAAAGAATGTCGATAGTTTAACTTTGGATTGGTAACGTTGAGTCAAATTGTCTCCTTTTCCCATTCAAACTGAAAAGTAACGTTACCATTCTAGGGTTAAGCAGACGCCACGTATTCGATTAAACGTGAACAATCACAATTATATATACAGCTTTTTTATATTATTGTTCGGGAAATTTAGCTTTAAAATCTTCTTTTGTCTGCAAATTTAACTGAATTATAAAAATGAAAATTATAAAATGCATAAAAACAATTATTAAAAAAATTTTTAAATACTAAAAAACAAAATAAAAATTGTAAAAAAACTTTATGAAAAACAAAAACAAATTATTAGGTTTTTAGTTAGTATATCCTTCACTAGATGGAGATAGGTGCTCACACTTCTAAATAAAGTTCACTTTTGAGCGTCGTTTTTTCATTCCACATCAAGAGATGTCAGATTTTTTAAGCCTTTTTTTGTTTAAAAGACTGTTTTAAATTTCTTCTTTGTGGATAAATGTTTCTGTTTCCAATTTGTTCCGGAATAGGTTCAGGCCTTGGAGGAAAATTAAAATGATTAGACCTTAAAGTCGTTTTTCAACGACAGAAAACCTATTTTAATTTTGAATCTGCATGGATGGAGGCCTCTGATGTCACCATTCATCAGATTCTTCTTCCTCCTCGTTCTTTTTCATTCGTTTTCTGTTAATATTATTGTATTTTTACCTCTATCGCAGTTAAAACTTCCCTCAATTTGTACTTATATCTTTGTACTTCGCACTTTTTTCCTGGATGATTCTGCACTTGCGCGCACCGGATAAATTGTTTCTATTATTGTTGTTTTGTCTTTTTTGGATATTTTTTCTATTCTTTTGTGTGTGGAATTCAAATCAGGTACTGACGAACGGAGTCATACGAGTGTCTGATTGTGTAAGTCTCATTCGACAAAAAAATACAAAGCATCAATTATTTCCAATTCGACTGCTTTTTCGAACTCAGCTCGTTTTTCTTCTTTTTTGTATTATCTTCCTTAGTAATAAAGGTAGAAACAAAAGCAAAGTATTGTAAGAAACTTCAGCTACCTTCCTTGTGTACAAACTACCTCCTCATATCAACATGGCATCAGATTTAACACGCACCAGAACCACGTGGGACGTGATCCTTCGGTGGAACTCGAATCCATGAAAGTATTCATGTACCAAAAGTCTTTCCAATGATATGGAGTGGAAGTTTGAATACTACGACTGCGAAATACTACTGCATCATCCTAATCATTTACAGTAAATAAAAATTAAGAAGTCTTTCCTCACTCGCTTCCTTATATTTTCAAACTGGCGCATCAATCTAAAGCCGGCCATTCACATAAAGGATAGCCATGCCATTTGTCCTAAGCCCGGTTTTTAACGTAGGACAACGTTCCTCCCATTGGGGTCTCAGGAAGGAATTTGATTCACACGCCAAAACTTGCTATGGGAGATCCTCTATATTTCGGTAACTACAGATGTTAAAAACAAAACTAATGTCTCATTTTAGAGATAAAAGGTATCAAAAGAAGTTACAAAAAAACTTACTTAAACTTAAAAACCTACGAGAAACTTCGAGAAACAAAAGAGCCACACGAGTAAAGTAGTCCTACGCCTTTAACATGAGAGGTTGTTTGAAAAGACAGCCTCCCGTCATTTTTTTCACCCATTTTAATCGAAAAATACAGAAACGCCATTCACTTGATATTTAAAAGGACGCTAACTCTGAACGAAGGTAGGGGGAGCGATCTTCTTTCCCTCTCTACAGCTGCTTGTCAATCGCTCTTCGATTTTCCCCAGTCAGCAGATTTTAATTTATGCTACCCTCAAAGTGAGCCTTCAATCTACGCAAGGCATTGTTCTTTTCGCTAGCCTCTTTCAGGGTCCCTCTGAAGCGAGACTTTAAACTTCAGCGTTTTCGCTCCTATTTCAGTCCAGATGGAATTCCAACCACCACAAGCCGTTTTGCTCATTTCCATAGATTTTTATGGCTTTTTCCTTCTCGCGCTCCAAAATATCCAGTTTATCTGTGAAGTGAATGGCCGGCTTAAAAGATCACATCAAGCCGCAGAACTATATAGCGTATTGTTTCATGTAAACCATACTTTTGACATTATTCCTAGGCAGGTCGGAGTATCTTTCTGAATACTGAATACTTATGACATTATCCAAGGAGATTTTAGATGAGGAAATCGGAACACTATGGGAGAACTTCGGGTCTAAACGGTTTTATTTATTATGGAATTTTTGTATGTCTGACTGGAGTAATCTAGTTCAAAGTTTCCTCCATAAATGTTTTAATTTTTGAATTGTATATTTTGTTGTAACCAAATTTCTGCATAAAAATTTATGTTTATAAAACAGAAAATACATGTGCCAGTCTGTTTGTCTATCGCAAGAACTCCTCTGAAATGGTGAACAGTACCAACATGAAAGTTGCGCATGCCATTCTGGGCAGTGGCGGATTTTGTCAATATGAGGCTACTGACGTAAAACTGCTTTGAGGCCCCCTACCCAATGTCGGAAGGATAGGATAGGATAGTAGTAAATTTTATTGGCACAAAAGCCATGTTTGGCTATGCTGCGCCATACCCAAGGTAAAATTATAGCCACAGGATAAAATACTAAATCAGAAAGTGACAGTGTAAGCCGTAGAAACAATGAAAAATATAAGAAGCTAGTTTAGCAATGCCTCTGAGACAAAAGGTTAAAAAAATTTTGTAGAATTCTTTTTTAAAACGCAATGAATTAAATTTGTGACATAAAACCAATAGTCCTAAGAAAAACAAACAAATTTGGGTGAGGTTTCTCGCCCAGCAAAGTCCTAAGATCTAAAAAGTTGGAGTTAAAAAAACGTAAGCGATGACGGTTAAAATTGGGACATTTGGTTAAAATATGATCTACAGTATTATCTATACTGCATGGTATACACATCGGAATAGGATCTTGGAATAATAAGTACCTGTCAGAAATTCGCCGTCGGCCTAACGCTACGATGTACGTCGAATAGATTTTGAGGCCCTATAGATTCTTGAGGCACGAGGCAAGCGCCTCTTACACCTGCGCGAAAAACCGCCACTGATTCTGGGGCTCCATTTTAAAACAGAAAATACATGTGCCAGTCGGTTTGTCTGTTGCAAGAATTCCTCTGAAACGGTGAACAGTAGCAACATGAAAGTTGCGCATGCCATACTGGGCCTCCATTTTAAAACAGAAAATACATGTGCCAGTCGGTTTGTCTGTCGCAAAAACTCCTCTGAAACGGTGAACAGTAGCAACACGAAAGTTGCGCATGCCACTCTGGGGCTCTATTTATCGGTCAGATGTGCTATTTTCAACTTCCATCATTAAATATTTTTATGATTTTCAATGAAATAACAAAAATTAAGTTTTTTTGCCCAGTTTTTCATCAATAACTTCTGAAATAATCATCTCAAGAAAATTATTTATACTTATAACATCTTAAAGAGCAAACAGTTATGATGCTGATTTAATTGCCCTTCATTTTTTTTCTTTAATTTTAATTAATTTTTAAAAATTCATTTTAAACACAAATTGTAACAATGCTTTATGTTGTTGCAATTAAATACAAACTAATTTTATTGTTTCATCAAATCTATCACTCTAGTGATTTTTGCCATTTTTAAAGTAACGATAAAAGTATTGCTTTCTTTGGACATTCACTCCAAGGTAGAACTCTTATTTCCGCTCTTGTTTCGTAACATGCACACCTTTTAATATATATGCACAGTAATCCAAACACGTTACTTTAATCACTATCTCTTTGCGATGTTTCATTTAATTTTCACAAACGTTTAAATGCTCCTAATCAGTGTGTAAGGTCTGTGAAGGTTACTGAGTCCTTTTCTTACCGAAGGAAGAGGACTTATAGAGAAAAAGAAGGAACACTATGTGGTGATTTTCCGGTCAAGCGCACAAGCACCGAAAAGAAGAGAGTGGTACTTCGGGTCATGTCAGTAAAAACCATGAAGATGAAGGAACCTCAGTTATTGCCGTGGCAATGATGGGGAGAAAAATTGGAATTCCAATGGGTGCTAGACTCATGCCAGGTGGTCCAGTGTACAGAGACAAAAAGAAGAAAGGGGTTTAACTGCTATCCAGCGGGTCAGACGACACGGGAGAGGTCAAACGAAAGTCACCAAAAGACGTTGCAGCGAAAAACTGTTTAATTAAGTACTTAGACTTGAATTTTTTTTTTATCCGAACAACTTCGGGTATCGTATAGCAACGGATTCGGAAATCCTCCACGCTTTTGCGCATGCGCCTGACGGAGTTATTTTCTACAAAATAGGGGGAAAGTGTAGAATGGAAGAGTGATGTTTACATTTTACTGAGCGTGATCTAACAAAGTACTCCGGAAATGCGCTCATATGACTCATTGCCTGACACCCCCTTTCTGGTGTAAAATCGTCCAAAAGTGGTAGTCTCGGAATCCATTTGCTGAACAGTATATCACCTAGTAAATTATATAAGAAATCACTTAAAAGTTCATCCTGGAAGCAAAATGAAAAGATAAATCGATATTATGGAATCAATGTGTTTCATTTCAATCCCATTCTTCATCAAAATAAATTACTATATGTTTGAAAATACGAACTTCTGAGTTACATTCATTAATAGTCTCTTTTTAAAATGTGGAATTTTTATTTCTAGTGTAAATAAATGAAGTATGAATGAAATAGCAAATGTGAACTATGAATTGCTTAATAAGTAACTGAGATTTTTATGAAACTTTCTTGTAACGTTAAATATTGAGAACGGCTATATTTTTTCCGCCACATTTGGGCAACCAAACTACCCAAGAATGGTCCTACTAATAATGCCGTGCTTGTTTAAACTGCTCAGTTATGATCTCATAATATCGGATGTTTT
>BGPR01004307.1:66762-77077 GCA_013235015.1 Araneus ventricosus | reverse complement strand
CGCACAGTAAAAGTTGTATATGCTTTAAATAAAAGGAAGTAAGAACATTTTCTTGTAATCAATGTTCAAATAAAGCAATATTTTCTTAAACAGGCAGCACGAATGTTTCTGCCTCTGTTAATGAAACACGTGAATGGTGAGTAAGTGATAAATTGTCTGAATTAATATTATAAGAATAGAAAGTTTTGTTAAATATTGCGTTAAAATATTTTAAACGTTATAATAATCATAGGTTAGGTTAGGTTATGTTAACGTCCGTTTTGAAGCAACACGAGGGCTATTTAGGGACGGACCCGTATTTTGAACGTGGTCAGATGACGAGGATGACGCTCTGGCTGGCACCCCTCTCCAAACTTCCGGCCAACAACGGAGAGCGTTTGACCACTGCGTATGATTTGGCATGCAACGGGGCCCCATAGCATCATGGATCTTCAGTGTAATCGAATTTCAAACCTGCGACCCCCCGATCCTGAGGTCGAGATTCCACTAGGCCATCGTGGCCCATAACAATCAGAGAAAACATTTTATTCCAATGGAATTAATATCATTAAAAGATAATTTTCTGCTCTTAAGATGTCAAAATTATTTTCTTGTAATAAATATTTTGGGTTATTGGCAAAAACATCTAAGCATTAGCTTAAAAGGGCTAATTTTTGTTATTTAATTAAATATCTTAAGAACTAATTAACTCTGAAAGTTGAAAATAGCACCGCTGACCTAGAAATGTATCAGAATGTCGTGCAAATTTATTTACCGTTTAGAGGATTCTTGTGTGACTGACTGACAGACTGATACATGTATTTTCTTTTATATTATAGATCTAGGTTTGAAAATGTAGTAATCATTCAAATGTATTATTTCTTTTATATTTTATACTTCAAAATTTAATGTATTTCTTGTTACTATTTAAAAAAAGCAATACGTAATCAAATGGCAATAACAGACGTGCAATAATCCAATGACGTTAGTTTGATTACAATACTATGTTTTGTGTTTAATTTTAATCGATTTTAAATGCTCCTAATAAGTGCGTAAGATCATTGAATGTAAACGCGGAAAATGCGGAGCGGAAAAATTGTTTTATTTAGTTTATTGTTAGTTACAGTTAGTGATTTTTCTTAAAGTTCTTATTTTATTTATTTTATAAACACCCAAAAGAGAGAGAAAAGTTTAGTTTTTCAAGTCTCGCTACAATGCATTAAAAGCAGCCATGTTTTTGCGTCTGTTAAAGTTATGATAAAAATATTGCTGTGGTTGAATGTTTACAGAATGGCAGAATTTTTGTTTCCGCTTTTATTTTGCAGCGTGCACATCTTTCAATTTGTTTGCGCAGTAATCCAATGAGATTAATTATTTACTCTCTCTATGTGATGCTTTATTTAATTTTTGCAAATTTTTAAATGACCCCGATGAGCGTGTAAATTCATTCGAGGTTATTAAGTCCGGTTACTACCGAAAGGAAAAGACCTAAGGAGAAATAGAAGGAACACGCCGGGGCTTTTTTCAGATTAGGCACACAGACACAAAAAGGAAGAGAAAGGTACTTTGGATAATGGTAATAAAATCCAGGATGTGAAGCAGTTTCTGTTGTCGCCGTAGCAATAACGAGGAAGAAAAAATTAGTATCAAGGATTTTTACTTTCTCGTATACGAAGTATACAGAGAGAAAGTATTGTAATCGTCAAAAAATTCGAACTCGAGATTTTGACGAATCTCCACGTTTTAGACCTTCCTGAGTCCGAAAAACACAATTTTGGAATTATGTCTGTCTGTGAACACGGTGGTAACTCGAAAACTATTAGAGCTACGGGGATGAAATTGGGTTTGTGGTCTTTAAAAATAATTTGTAGGTTTCTATCAAACTTTGGACAAAATCCGTCAACGGGAAGTCTGTCTGTCTGTATGTCCGAAGTCATGTGAACACTATAACTCAAAAACTAGAATAGCTAGATGGATAAAATTTGGTACACAGTTCTATCGTCATGAATGTAGGTCCGTATAAAACTTCGGGCCAAATCCGTCAACGGGTTGACTGTCTGTCGGTCTGTATAATTTTACTTTTAAAACAAATCCGTAATATCCAAGCGCATGCGTATACTGGACGCAATTTTCTCTGCATGATATTCAGCGGCTCCTTGCTTGGCGCTTTTTTCTTCCCTTTTGGCTCCTTTTTCTCCCTTTTGGCGAATTCTGATCCTGCTCGGATTATTTTATTTCCGTATGTTTTGCCGTTTCAACGTGTGCTGGAGAAACTTGTTGCGTTCTGGGAATAAAGCAGATTCGAAATTTTTATCCGAGCGAGTTTGCGGGGAACTGACTTTAATTTCGCTTATTTTTTTTATCTCCACCGCGTTTGGGGTTTTAGCTTATTTTTTTCTCTACATGTGTTAGGAGTATACGAGAAAATTTAGGGGAGACCACTCCCGCTGGTTAGATTCGTGACAGGTGATTGAAAGACTTGAGATAAAAGGAAAAGAGGGGTTGAACTGCTGGCTGTGGGGGTCAGATAACACGGGAGTGGACGAATGAAAACCGAAAGACGCGGCTGCGAAAAACTGTTTTATTAAGCTTAAAATAGTATAAGTACTTACACTTGAAAATATTTTTTATCTCGAGCAACGCCCGGTGTATAAACTAGTATGTATATAAACGAAACCTGTTTAATTTACTGAAGCTGATCTCACCACGTTAACCGTAATTCTGAGCTTGGAACACATGAAGATATTTATGTATGTTGGGGTTCAAAATTTAAATTTACCTAAGAACCCGTGAAAATAGAAGGCGCTTTTGACTAAGAACGATCTTTTGAAGACTAATATGCTGTCATCCATCATGAACCGATTATTTTTTATGTAAAATAATAAGTAAATTAAAATAATTAACTTAAAACACAGTAACGTGCTCGGAGGAATCCGTAGAAAATTGGGATTCTGTTTATTCTGGAATGCAATTCTAAATGCATCCTACTAAGAAAAATAATGCAAAATACTTTAATGGGATTTTTCACAAAATGAGTTTAGCAATCTATGCGAAAAACTACATACCAGATCAGGTTTTCAGAAGTTTTCTCTTCTGAATAAAAAAAGTATTACAATTAAATATTCTCGCCATTTTTTTTCGTGGATTCTAGTACATAAATATTTCTTACTTAGCATACATCTGAAGAACATTAAATGATATCTTATAACGCACAAGAATAAATGCAATTATTAGTATTTTTTGTGATGAGTTCCCACTGGAGTGTCCCAAAAACTCGCGTTATCTGGTTTTTTAAACTGCGTTTCATCTGTCTGAGCATTCTGTCTACCCAGCGAGAAAAAGACTCGAAAATGGTGTCTCGGGGAGCTATCTTAAGTTGTTTTCGATCTGAAGATGGCTTTTAGTATGAAGTAAACACTACAACCAAAAATAGTTCGCCGAAATCTGCTCCTTACTTTCTCCCAACCATCTATCATGTCTCAGAAACGAGAAAACATCGAAGAGAGGTTTTGTGTAAGCAAAACTTCCTCTTCCACAATTTCTTTTTCGATTCTTAACATGTGTGACGCAAAAAGACAAAAATTGCTTTGTTTTCTAAATAAAAACAGATATCTCCGCACCTCCTGCACGTTCCAACTCACATAGGACAGATACATTTTTGCCTAATCATATTAGAGTTCATCAAAATTAAAAATTACGTCTTTATGAAAACAGATATCTCCGTACCTCCTGCACGTTCCAACTCACATAGGATAGATACATTTTTGTCTAATCATACTAGAGTTCATCAAAATTAAAAATTACGTCTTTATGAAAAATTAAATCGGTATAAAAATGCATCTGTTAGGATTTTCGACAGTGATGGCTTAACTAGATGAAATATGAAGATGGAATAACCATCCTCCGAAAAAAAGGCTTTATTAAAAGCATCAAGGTCCGAATTTCTTCTTGCAGAACATTTGCATCCGTCACATTACATGAAATGTTGATAACATATAAGTCACCTATTGTAATAGTACTTATGTTTTGAACATTTTGATTTCATCCTGAAAGTGTGAAATGGGGTAGGAAAAAGTGCACAACAATAAGAATCGAAATATATTTTCGTTGAACTGATGTTTGAGCTCAATGAGTCATCTTTTTTACGAAACGTGGCTTATTATATCGAAAGCTTTTTTTTTATCCCTTAACTCTTTAATCCCGAGTCTACTTTTATCTCCTAGCCCCTTTAAAACAGGCAGTTTTTGGGAGACAGCGACACGAATTGGACTCTCCCAACCTGGGTGGTCATTTACCCCATCTCCTGCTATAACCTTCCCTTAAGGCGCAGGGAAATGGGCTGTGGTTGGCAAGGATAATTGGACCCCTTACCTCGCTCATCTCAGAAACTCAACTCCCCTCAAAAGAAGCCAGCCCCTTCAGACCGGCTTTCTTCGCTGTTCAGGGGAAATGTTTAGACCGCCCGGGACCGCCTCGCTCGGTGTGAAAGGGTTAATTAGTTGCCAAAATCTGCTTTCCAATAAAATTCTAATAAAGGTCTAATTAACAATTGCCCTTTTTCCGATAGTGGATTGTACCTCGTAAGCGGAACGCACTGTAATGAAGCATAGTTTGCAAACGGTCTTACTTACCTATCTTATGCTCTGCTGGGGGGCACCGCGAGTTCACGGATGAGAAGCCGCCAGATAAATAAGGGGGCTCTGGAGTATAGTAATAGTGGGGTTGAGTTACCTCCCACCAGTGATAGTATTGTTCAGCAACGAATTCCGAGACTACCACTTTTGGACGATTTTACACCGGAAAGGGGTGTTAGGCAATGAGTCATATAAGTGCATTTTCGGAGTTCTTTGTTAGATCACGCGCAGTAAAGTGTAAACATCACCCTTCCATTCCTCACTTTCCCCCTATTTTGATGAAAATAACTCCGCCCGGCTCATGCGCAAAAGCGCGCGGGGGGGGGGGGTCCAAATCCGTTGCTAAACAATACGTACGTCCTTCGGGAGGGGTCGGGCCATGATCGATGATGACTATTAGGATCCCGGCGTCAGAACTCGTGTTATTGCTGCGGCTGTCATTCAATGTCCCCGAGTGATAAGGCAGGACAGGAGTAACTGTGTTAGGCCGGTGCACACTAGCCGATTCGTGTCGTTGAAGCTACAAATCGGCCAATGTTCACCGGGAGGTCCCTGTAGAAACCCACATGCCCTCTGCGTGTCTCCACAGGGGGAATGGGGGTTACTATTGTTATTTTTATAGCTTCGACACAAATCGGCTAATGTGCACCGGGAGGTCCCTGTAGAAACCCGCATGCCCTCTGTGTGTGTCCACAGGGGGGATGGGGGTTACTATTGTTATTTTTGTAGCTTCAACGACACGAATCGGCTAGTGTGCACCGGGTCTTAAGGTTACCGATACTTGGTGACCGATTATTCATCGTTTAAGAATTTGGGGCCTACTTGGTACAGGATCTCCTAAGGATTACTTAATTAGTTAAAATTTGCCTGCTTTTATTTTGGTTTTTCCAATAGTGCAAAACTTTAATTTTTCTGTTTTGTAATTTCAGCCGGTGCATCTTGTGAAAATATTCGATGCCGCAAAGGTCAAAGTTGTTTGATTGATCCAAAAGGAGGGCCTCCTCGCTGTGTGACCTGTCCAAACCAATGCAATGTTCCCAAGACCACGATGCTTTGTGCCAACAACAATTACACATATTCTACTTGGTGCCATATGATACAAGATGCTTGCAAGCATGGTATATTGTTGGAACCGAAGTACGAAGGACCCTGCGAAGGTAAAGCACTTCATGTTGCTTTGGTACATACAATGCTTTTTATAGCGCGCTGTGTTCGAAGACCTCCTTACATGTTTAAGGGAGTTGGAACCCTAAGTCCGTTAACCCTAACTCTGTTACTTCGATGTACCTTTTCTCAAAATCTGTTATAGATTCAAGTTTGAAATTTTTTATCCAAGTAAAATACACCTTTCTCATTATACTGAAATGAGATTTTTAAAAAAACTCAAAACTTTATTTTTTATAATTTTTTTGTGTCAAAATAGGGTAAAATTTTACTATGTCTAATTAAAAAATTTGTAAATTTATAAAAAATTAAAAATTAACCAAAAGCCTATTTCAATATAATGAGAAAGGTGTACTTTACTTCTATAAAATATTTCAAACATGTATCTATAACAGATTTTGAGAAAAGGTACATCGAAGTAACAGGGTTAGGGTTCGAACTCCACTTATAAGGTTATTAATTTTTCAAATGTGGAAATACCTGGCAAGTATCTATCTATTTTCGGATCAGGATTGATCAATCAATTTTAATTGCAGTATGGATAGTTTTGAAGATTTCTTTTCATCGAATATTTTAATTTGCTGCAACAAAAATAAATATTCTGCTCAAGAAATGAACTTTCGTCGGAGTAAAAATGGTAACTTGGACCCCTAACAATTCATTGTCCAAGAAGCGTATATCTTACCATTTTAAAAAGAAAAACAAGAAATATACCGAAGTTCCTGAAAAATTTAATATTGTAATAACATACATGCAGTGGCGGCTCGTCAGCTCAGAAACAAGCAAGGCTGCAAAACTTTTCGCTGGTACTAGGTTTCTGGACAATGTTCACATCCAACATAATGCGACAGGCATTTTTTATGTTCAATTTTTCGATCAGCGGAAGCTGTGAAAATACAATTATTTGAAGGTCTGCTAGGTTCAGCTTTTCTTAGAAACTTCTAATAGTTATGATTGATCTCTCTCTATAAAAATTTTAAATGAATAATATTTTAGAAAATTATCTTCAAACTTGTTTTCGAAAAGTGATTCTCACAATAAAAAACGAATCTATACTTATAAAAGGCAATGTTTGTGTGTGTGTGTCTGCGATGGCCAGACGAAGGTATCTCACTTACAGCCATGAAATTTGGCACACTGGTAGTCGTAATGGGGAATGAATGCACCTCGAAGCCGAAATTTTAAAATTCAATCTAGAATTTTTTTATTTAATATTTTGTGTTGTTTTGGGTTATTTTTCGCACTCATTTCTCAATAGAATGGCTTAGAATAATTGTACAAAAACAACAGTTACACCATCGGAAAGAACAAACGATTCCCGTTCTAATGAAGTTTGTTTCGTACGTCTAACGTAATTTACTGAATTTTGAGAAATTTTTGAAAAATAGTCACTTTTATGGTAATTTTTAATAAAGATTTCTTCAAATTATCGCATCTGATGTTCTAAGATCTCTATAATTTTCATTTTTTGTCAGCTTATAACTGGAACGTTTCTGTCGGATTTAAAACAAGAACGGTTAAAATATTTTTTCGTTTTTTTTAAGTTAATTTTTCCTTGATTTGTTCAAACAATTTTTTGGATAGGGAGATTTAATAGCGAGTTTTTCTCCGGATGAGTGGCCTTCCTCGCGGCAGGTGACGTCATATGCTTTCATTCCCAGCATGCGTTTCTACAATCCGATGTGTATCTTTTGTTCCGATTTTGTTTTCAAAACTTTTTCGTGTCATTGTGGGCATTCTTTCTTCCCATTTTGTTGAAGTCCTGATCCCACGGGCAACGTCGTGCGCGTACTGCTAGTATTCAGTAAAGGAGACACGTTTCTGTCGAGGCAAGATGAAATAAAACAGAAACCCATAAACAGCCCATGAGAGAAAGCGAAGAAAAGCCAAGTGAGTAAGCGAAGGCATAAGTCTCTTGTCAAACGCAGACTGTAATGACTGCAGCTCAGTGCCTCTAAATTCAAAGGAGAAAGGGTTGATTTTTTTTCTTCCGATTCATCGCTCAGCGTTGCTCAGTGCACGAATTTTGATCCTTTCGGGGGGTAAATCTCTTTGCAGCTCTAGCTTGTGTCTCTCTTACTTGTTGATTTCCATTACGCCTTCCATTTACATTTGTCTATTACTTTTTGCCATTTTCGTTGATCTCTGAACTTTCAAAGCGGAAAAGTAACCAAATAAGGATAAAAACGAAAGTACACGCTTTTAAAATAATTTGAGGGAGGACTGCAGTTCTGCAGCCTTAATGTACGAGCCGCCACTGCATACATGAAAAAAGGGCGAGCAAAATCTTACAGAATTTATTATTTATTACCAGAGTTTGAATTACCAGCTTCCAAAGCAGGAGCCAATCTTTGATTCTGCTGATTAAATCATGATGATCTTTCTGTATGCTGATTTAAATTCTTGTTTATACCATTTTGTGGTACATTTAGTCAAAGAAACGTCCATTACTTCGGAATAATTACCCGCAGCATGAATTTAAATGAAAACTTTTGAATTACCTTCTAATTTATATTAGAATCACAGTTAATATATTATTAAAAACTAGCAGTACCCGCAAAGCATCGTCTATCATAAATGTCAGCAAAAAAAAAAATAGTATTGATTTTGCACGTTTTTTTTTCTTAGCGGCAATGATATCATATTCGGAACCGCAAACGATAAGAATTGGAAAAATTAGCAAAAAATCAAGATATTTTCAGAAAAAGAGACATTGAAATTTAGCTTAAAACGATGTTATCAGAATTTAAATTGTGCAAA
This sequence comes from Araneus ventricosus, assembly GCA_013235015.1. Lineage (NCBI taxonomy): Eukaryota > Metazoa > Arthropoda > Arachnida > Araneae > Araneidae > Araneus > Araneus ventricosus. The sequence goes on along the minus strand of BGPR01004307.1, from coordinate 68,540 downwards.
AATAATTTTTTCATTATTATTGAATTATTAATTCTCATTTGGCTCCTTGCCAATTCGAAATTTTAAAGACGTGACACTGCGCTGAGCCAATAATAGTCCAGCGAGGAAGGGACTACTCCCGTCTTTTTGATGCAGAATTGCAAATGTAATCTTTGAACTCATAGAAAATAATGAAATAAAAATCAATAAAAAAGATATTTCAACCGTTCTTGATTTAAATGAGGGAGAAATATTCCAGTTATTATTTCAAAAAAATTGAAAAGGATAATGAAATTAGAATGCTGGATGCAGGAATTTTAATGTAATTCTTGAGCATTATTTTTTAAATATTTCTCAACATTCAGTGAATTACGCTAGATGTTCAAAACAAATATCATTAGAAGGACAATTGTTTGTTCAAGTCGATGGTGAATCGATTTTTTCTATGATCATCCGAAACGACACTAAGGGCAAATACGTGTGAAAAATCACCCAAAAGGCCACAAAATGTTAATAAAAAATTATTCTTTCTTAAATTTAAATTTTAAAATTCCGGCTTCGAAATGCATTGAGACACCATTAAAAAATATCGAGAATGTGTATTTAATCGACAATGTTAATATTATTTCTAAATTTTGGGAGAAGTCAGTGAATAAATGCAAAAACTGCTTTTATTTCGTAATATTTTAAAAATGAGTTGTTTTTAATTGTTAGAAATTGAAAATGTTTGTTAAGATTATTGGAAAAATTTGACATTATTATAATACAATAATTTTAAAAAATGACCTATCGCAGCTATGGATGTAATATTTCTTTTACATAGGTGGCATTCACCAATAAATTTATTGTAGCCTTGCGTTGTAATAACTTCAGTAACCTAGTTTGGTAACTTCAGTATGTTACGCAATTTGATAACTATTATGTCAAAAATTGATAACTTCTATTTTACGAAACATTGACAATAAGATACAAATAATAACTTGATATAAAAACTTACGTTATATTTGAAGAATACTGATGTAATTTCAAAGAAAATCTATATGAAAAATCGATTTTTTTTTTAATTAAAATCGATTAATGCCATTGAAATTGATCGCAATGGCGACTGACAAAACGGTTCATGGAAAATGCTGATTGTGATCGAAAACGATGTCAATCTAATTTCCTAGTGAGTGATGATGCTGAGAAAACAAATTCAGTATTTCATTTTTTCTTGTTTGTGAAAAATTCTTTATCTTGCTGTTGCGTGTTGCCATTTAACCTAACTTATTTTATTTATTTTCTTCCAGAAACTACGTCGCAGCAAACGAATATAATCCCTCTGAACGTGTTTGATTCCCAAGACCATCTATAGTTGTGCAAATGACTCTTCGTTCGTTTCCAACTTTTCACCTGCCTTGATGCGGCGTCTTGATATTTGAATAACATCACATTCCTACGACAGAGAGCCCTCTAGTGGTCTAAATAGAAACAATCTGTGCAAAGTTATTTGCTGGAATTCTTTACTTCAGAAGTATTTCCTTTGCTGAATGTTCTTTTTAGCAGTTCTTTGAAAACGGTCACTAGTAGTGTATTTGTTGCATGGGCTCACGTACGACAGTTGCGAGATCTCAGTTCCTTTCATTTTTTTTATTTGTACTGAAGATTATCAGTATTGACTGTAAAGGTTGCTTGCGAATCTTTGGGGTATCGTTAAATGTATATTATAGCAAGGAGATTATCGAGAACAACTGCTCAAAAAGCAGTGTTAAAAAGTAACTACTACTGACAGCTCATGCCACGCAGTACTTTGAGTTGGT
>BGPR01004307.1:52270-66752 GCA_013235015.1 Araneus ventricosus | reverse complement strand
CTTGCGAATCTTTGGGGTATCGTTAAATGTATATTATAGCAAGGAGATTATCGAGAACAACTGCTCAAAAAGCAGTGTTAAAAAGTAACTACTACTGACAGCTCATGCCACGCAGTACTTTGAGTTGGTTTTTGTTTTCAAGTTCATTTTATTGCCACTGGATATTCAATGTGAATCCGTCAGCCGCAGTTTGACTACACATTTGTCCTGTGTCAAAATAAATACGCAAGCGCTAATTAGAAAATTGAATGTTCGTGGAAAATAGATATAACGCGTGCGAAGTTGTTCCTGTAGCTTAAAGAAAATGCTTTTTTCCAAGTCTTTGTCAATTTTTATCCTTTTAGATGCTCTCCTTGTGTGGTCAAACTTTGAGGTGAAATACCACTGATAATAAAAAGTTATGAAGGTGCGATTCGATCTGATATCCTGAGGAAATTATAATTCTGAATCATTTATTTTTCTGAATACAGATTTTATAATTCGTTGTTAATTCGTGTATCTTTGGTAATTTTTCTTTGATTGTCTGTCGGTCACAAGTGTTCAAGAAACAGCGGATGTTGAAATAATATTTTAGGGTCGAAACTCGATTAAAAAAAGGAAAACATCCTAACCTGTTTTCCGAAACATCTTAGCATGATAATGTTTTAGGTTTAATTCGTCTGGCTTGATTGCACCAGCCGTTGCAGTCTGAGCGTAACGATTTTCATATTACCCAATTTGCAGAAATAATGCCAGGCTAAAAACATTAACATGTTAAAAAGTGTCCAATGTTTTGAAATTTATTAATGCATTAGTTAGTAATAATCTGAAAAAAATCTAATATTTATTTTGCTTGATCACACGAGAGCTATTAAAATATTCACACTGATTATTCTCAATCTTTCTATTTTGTTGCACGCGGATATATAAAAGAAAAGAATTGTTACAAAATTGTGTTTAAAATTTATTTTCAAAAATTTATTGAGATAAAAATATCATGGAGATAGTATCTGTATCACTGAAAAACTAATTTTTTAATTTTTAAAGTGGTGTAAAAATGACTTGTTTATGCGCTAATATGCTTCGAAGTTATTAAGGAAAAACGTTTAAACTTCGGCTAATTTTTAATTAATTAAAAAACTAATCAAAATTTTGAAAACCACTTAATTAGTGAGCACCTGCTATCCAAGAATTAATTACGTGCCAAATTTTGTAGCTCTCGGTCTAACGGCCTGTTTGTAGAGTGTTTTTAACGATTTTTGCTTCTCGCAAGTTACAGATAGTATCCAGTCTTCAAACATTATCATGTTAAAAGGAATACTTGACCTATCATGAATTCTGTAATGTAGTGCGTACTAACATAATTAACTTTTTACGCCTTCCAATTAACGAAGTGCGCGAAACAATCTTTGCTGTGTAAAATCTAGTTTGGTCCTTGCTTATTATTTCTGTTTCATGTAAACTTAACGTTTCTGCAGTGACTAGGAAGTAAATTATTACTTTTTAAAGAATATTCCTCTATTGCCACGAAATAACTTAATCTGTGAAATCAAACGACTTTAGATCGTGTGCGGTTTAGTTGGAGTTTATTATATCGTATATGGCAGTAAGTATTTCTGATATTCATTTCCCGAAAACACACTTTTTAAGATCAGTTTCGAAACGAGAAGAAATCCGCTGGCGGTCGACTCTTCACATGGGATAATTTTCCTTCGTTGTTATTCGGTGTTTAGCGAATAACGAAACCTTCCATTGAGAAGGCATAGCAACCTTTACTTTGATGTTATACTGATACTGTGGCTATTTGTGTTGTGTAAGAATGATAGACTTTTGCTATTTGTCGCTACGAAACGGGTATCACGAATATCATTTGAATATTTAATTATCATTGAAACTGTAAAACATTTTTTAATAAATTTATGTGCAAGTTTCATTCGTATGATATGTATCTCATTCTGATTGTAAATTACATTTTATATACAACATGGATCGTACAAGGAAGAAGGTTTCTTACGTTATTATTATTGTTTAGATCTTACATTTACAACGTAAAATGTCTTAGAAACGGAAACTCGTTTCTGGAGTTCCCTGGTTTAACTGTAATGGAAAACTCACGCTTACTTTTAAATAAAAACCTTTGTTTTAAGAATAAAAGTCACATTTTTCTCTTGTTTGAACTGTACGTATTGCATATTTTTATGAATTGTACTGATTATTATTGTTGGTGAAATATAACGTAAAATATTTTCTATGTGTATCATTTTGTGTAGATCTTATTTTGTTAATTTTTGCATATGAATTCGAAAAACGTGGTAAAGGTTGATAATTATTACGTACGAACTTATTTTTTCAATTTATGTACAAAGTGCAAAATGCATTTCTACTTAATTTTTGCTTAGATTATTGTCTGTAAAAATTGATATATAGTGATGAAGAGTGTCCGCACGCCATATAAATAGTGCAAGGATTAAAATTGTACTGTGACAGCAAAACTGTTTCTTTCACTTCTTCGAAATGTTAAAAAAAATAAGTTTCCTTGATGTTAAATTTTATAGATTTTAGAAAAATTAGTATAGAATTTTTCCCACTCATATTCCCCCTTCCTCTTGACGTTTAAAAATTTCTTTTAAAACATCCCTATTAGCACAAGATATTGTACAATATCTCTGCGATGTTGTTTGATATCCTGAATGCTTCACAATATCTTAGATATTGCATGAGTATTGTAGAGCATCTTGTGCTAAAAGAGATGCTTGAATCGCTTCGTTATTAAAAGTAAAAGAATTTTGGACTTTAGCCAAACCGAAACTTTAGACATTGTATTCAGAATTTAATTTTTAACCTATTTGGCAAAAACTTAAAAACGTCTCGTCATTCCGATAAAAACTTTTATTTATATGATTTTATATCGCATCTAGTTAAGAAGCTAAAACTTTATTATCTGTTTTAATTGGCAACAATTATATACCTAAAAATTAAAATTTGCATGTAATAGTAAACTGTATTATGAGAATTCTGACATTAAGAATGACATTAAGACCATTATGTTTATCATTCATCCATACTTTTGCTTTGGTATAATTACTTTATTTACGTTATAGAAAAAAGTAGTCAAATATGTTGCTGACTTAGAAATTCAGTTCTGTTTACTATTTGAATTCTCTATAACCTAAAATTCATGTGGAAATTTATTTTTAATCGTAATTTGAATTAAAAAAAGAAATGAAACCCAATCCTTGCAGTTTCTGTGATGCATCAAAAACTGATTCTAAAAAATTCTTCTACCACTTATAGTAACCAATAATCTCAAGATTTGTAAGATATATATCTTGAATTCCTTATATCTCTTATTTTATATAAAACCCTTGAACAGTTGTTAACACAATATTTTTAATTGTGCATATTTTCTAGTTTCTCGGGCATTCCTAGTATTTAATGCACTAAAAATGTTATTACATTTTCGTGATGATTCCAAAACAATATTTAATACAAAACTAGTCATGTTAAAAGTAAATGTCATTATCCTGATTATTCATTTTTTTAGTTTACTGTAGCATTTTAATGGTGTTTTATTTTTCATGCAACTATTTATGAGCTAAATATTAAATTTTTTACCTATGCTACTAATTTTTTACCAAAACACTCAGAGCAACATGATTCCACAAATAGCGTTTTGATACTATTTATTGATCGTAAAGTGAACGAAGGAGCCGTCACAGCTCCGAGAGTGATGAAAAAAGAAAACGCTATTTGTATCTAAATTGATATTTCACATGAAAAAGCGTTATTTAAATTTTTTAAATGACTAGTTATCGATATAACATAGAAAAATTAAAAGGAGAAAGTTTTAATGGAATTCTGCTTATTTTTAGTGGCATAGTATTAAAGTTCAATACCATTTGTCCGTAAGAATGGAACTATTTCACTGTAAAAATATTTAACCTATTAGCTGTGAAGGTTACTTTTGAAAGTATTCTTAGATATTGAATTAACGGATAAGCCTATACGTCCAAAACCAAAACATTTGGATAAAATACAATAATTAGAAATAACATGATGAATCCAAGTTAGGTGTATAAAGACTCTACAACAATTTAAATGATATTATCTGTACTTCCTGCTATAATATTCGGTATTTCAATGCTGAATGATACTTTTTTCATAATAATCCGAATGTTCTTCAATTTACGGCATAAGAATTTTTAATTGACATATATGCTTGTCAGACGGGCGTAACAGGTTAAAATAAATCTTTGCGTATGATAATTCGCTCTGGAAAATTCGATGTAATGTAAGTGCATGCCCGCTAGAACTCCAAAAATTGAAGCAAAACGAAAAACGAAGTCGTTAATTTCGATTTTAAAATTAAGTTTCCAAAATTTCATCATCGGAAGTTTTGATAATTGGAAAGAAATACAAAAAATAACTTTTCCTCCTCTGAGTAACTACTATTATTTTATTAAGTAGTGTTAATATTGCTGTCTAGTCGGCGCACAAATTCACGTAAAAATTTGTGCTGTTTTACATTTTTACGGTTAGTTACAAAGGAGTTAACACATATAGAAGCTCTTTTCTTTGCGAATGAATTTTCTTATAAAAATCGGTGTAAAGTTAATCCTTTAAATTGGTATTAAAAACTTCATGAGAGTTAGTTGTTGTTTGAACTGAATTGTCCTAAACTAGATGTTACTGAGAAGCAGATTTCCTTATTAGACATCTTTGTTTAGGAAGAAATTCATGTTTCTAAAGTAAAATATTTATTGAGCGTGAAGATAATTCACTTGGTGTCTTTTTTATAACGTGGTCAACCTTCACTAATTGATGTTGTAAATTAATTGTGCAGCTTTCATGTTCTATGTGTTTTAGAGTTATTTGTTACGTTTTGATGTGTCGTATTTTCATTTGATATGTTCGAGTTTCAAACAAACGTTGTAAATGTATATGAAAAATAAAGAGTTAGTTGTGTCGCACACTTTTGTCTACTTATTTTGTAGTTTGTTTTTCGTTTTTACATCAATCGGTAACTATTAGCAAATTAATTTTTATGAGTTTAACTAACCTTATTTAGTTAACTAACATATATCGCTCGGCGTTGCACGTCTTCAACAAAATAAAAAAGGCCCACAATGGCATAAAATAAATTTTTGAAAACAAAATCAATACAAATATATATATATATATTATTGATTTTGTCCGCTTATTTTTCTTCGCGACAATGACATTAACTGAAGATAAGTTTTTATTTAAAAAAAATCTAAATTGAAATTAAAAATTTTGCTGCAAATGATGCTATTAGAATTCAAACTGAGTAAAAACCACCATTTGGTTCGCTCTCTTTAACGGAGTAATAATTCAGTAAGGCTGACGCATTAAAATCTTTGTATCCTGCTTAAAATAGTCAATAGGTGACATTAGATACTTTGAATTAAAGCCATCCAACGAAATTATTTCAAATTGAAGTTGCAGTACCAAATAAACCGATATTTTCTAAAAAAATTTTTTAGGATTTAAAAGATTGATTCCTGTAAACCAGGTAAAATGTTAAAGAATGAAAACTGAATGAAATTTTAAACGATTTCAAATGAACCAATACGCCTCGAAAGATACGGACAAATATGATTTCTAATGGTATTCAAATATATCCAAAATTAATCGGAGAAGAAGGGGGTGGGAAAGGGATGCAATCTTCAGCTTCAGGTTTAAACTTTGAAGCCACATTATATAAATATCTCCTTTTTGGCGAAAGTACACGCAGGAACTTGGAGCGCAGGATGAACATTCCTTCTGTAACTAAAGATATCAGCCTTTATGCTCGACTACCAAAAAGTATAAAAACAAACAAAAACACGATGCGACGACTGCGATCATACTGCAGAACCTCGCTGAAAGAAATAGAGATTATGACGTCACGTGGTTTCGACGAAATGCATCCTGGGAATACAACCGCGATCTTGGTTACGAAGAATCATGGAGCAAAAATCTTTTAACAATTCAAAAAAATAATTAAAATTTAACCATAAAATCTATTTTAACCGTTCTTGTTTTAAATCAGAATAAATGTTCATTTATTGCCTCAAAAAAATTGAAAATGATAGCGTTATTAGAACATCGGATGCGAGAGCATAAGTACTGGAGCTGAAAAATGACTATTTTTAAAAAATTTTCGAAATTCAGGGAATTACGTTAGAAGTTCGAAACAAACTTCTTTAGAACTGAAATAGTTTGTTCTTACCGATGGTGCATATTTTTTTTTTATCTTTCTGCGATTATCAGAAACGAAGTAATTTGAAAATATATATCAAAAATGACTCAAAACAACATAAAATATTAAATAAAAAATTTTATAGATTAAATTTTAAAATTCTCGCTTCGAGGTGCATTGAGTCACCATTACGATTACCTGTGTGTCAAATTTCATGGCTGTAAGTGCAATATACTCATCTGGACATCGCACGCTTACACACAAACACTTCCTTTTATAAGTGTAGATGAACTGTTTACTAACTGTACACAAAATATTTTCTTTCTAACTTCAGAAAAAACAAAAATATTTCAGAATATATCTGTTTAGTGTGAAATTCTCAAATATCTCAATGGGTGACAAATATGGAATATTTAAAAATCTTTAAGAGAAATGGGGGAAAATGTAATTAAGTTTTTTTTAATAGAAAACTAATACATACTATAACGCGCTTAACTAAAGAAACATTTCAGATGAAAATAAACAATACATATAAATGATAGTCTATAGAACACAAACGAAAATTCTAATTTTTCCGAAAATTTTTCTAATCTTTTCAAAAAATTTTTGATTTTTACAAAAATCGCACACGTAACTTCCACTAGAGTAACCAACACATTCCGTGTGAGCCCAAAAAATTTCTAATTTTTACAAAAATCGCACACGTAACTTCCAATAGAGTAACCAACACATTCTGTGTGAGCCCAAAAATTTATAATTTTTACAAAAATCGTACACGTAACTTCCACTAGAGTAACCAACACATCCCGTTCTTCAGTGCATTTTAGAAAATAGTTTACAAATATGGAATACTATTCCATACTTGTCACCTTACTGGTATTCCATATTTATCCCCTACTGGGCATTTGTTCTGGGAGATTATAAATATGGATTATAGACAAAAATAAATCTCAAAATGTACAATATTAGCCCACTTAAGCATCACAAACCAAGAAATAAAAGTTAAATGCGAAAATAATAAGGATAAAATGGCATGCCGAAATTTACACTTTCCAAAAAACTCAAAAATGCTCGTAATAAAACCGTGGTTACGGCTACAACAGCACAGACAACTCTAACGTAATGGCGGCTCAATAGGAAACATTTCGCATTGTTTCTACTAAGTTTCAGCACTTAATAAAGGGTAAACCGACCTATTCCATATTTGTCGTCCTTCCTCTACACATGACAAAAAGTTTAAGAGATTTAAAAGTTTCTCAATCTATTATTTTCAGAGTCAAATGAGATAAAGCTTACACGCAATAATTGTTTTAAAAAAATTTATAACGGTAAATCAAATTGCCGTATTATTTTTATTATAGTCTTTTATTTAACTTGACTGGTTTCATATTTGTAAAGATAAAATAATGTAATCGGATTCCCGCGCTTTTCTTGATGTGCTAGAGCAGAGATTCCCATCCTGCGTTACGCGAATCCCTGGCGGTACGCCAAAGCAATGTTGATAATAGGGAAACAAGAAAGCATAAGGGATTAAACTAAAATAAAAGTTAAGGAATTTTGTTTCTCCAAGTTCGTCTGAAAAGTAAAAGTGAGTTGTGCAAGTCTGAAAGTGTGCTCTCGAAGTAAGAACAAAATAAATAAAATACTAATAAAGGAAATTAAAATTGTGGAGGAGTTAAAAATAACAGCAGACAACGATAAGAAGTAAGAATCTGGTGGATGATTTCATCAGAGACCAGACATCCATGCAGATTCAAAAATGGAATAGGTTTTCTGTACTTTAAGGTCTGATATTTAATATCCTCTTAAGGCCTGAACCCATTCCGGAATGTATTGGAAAGAAAAACATTTATCCACAAAGAAGAAATTAAAAACAGTATTTTAAACAGAGTTTAAAAAGGAGGGCTTAAAATCTTACCTCCTATAACATTTGTGGAACAAAGATAGGACGCCGTACCAAGCGTGCGTTACAATGAAAACAAGGAAAATATAAGCGTTTTTGTGTTGTTAAATATTCAATCCTCGAAATAAGAAGACAGGAAGAAGGAGACCTGGTAATTACAGTCGGACCTCTATTTAACGAACCTCTATTTTGCGAATTTCTCTATTTTGAGAACTTTTTCTTGGAACCAAGAACATTTTGCGAATTTCTTTGTAAAATAACCTCCAAATAGCGAAGTGCATTCTCTATTTAACGAACTTTTTCTTGTGATCCAATATTTTTTCCCCCTATTTCTCAAAATATTTCTAAACATTTCAAGCTTATTCTTTCTTTTAACACATTTTATGGTGATCAATGACCTTGTAGCTGGGAAATGTCAAAGCGAAAGTGCTTGAGCATCAAAGAAAAAAATTTAATTCTTCATGAGGTGGATAAAGGCGTGAAAATAAAAAGGATATTGCTTTAAAATTTGGTATTCCTCCAAACAGCTTATCAACCATAATAAAAAAAATCGTAATAAGATACAAAATTATGATTCATCGAATTCTTGTTCAAAACGTTTAAAAGCATGTGTCTATGAAGATGTGGATGAGGCAGTTTCGAAGTGGACAGTGTGAAAAATAAAAACAAAACAGCAATGAATTGCGATGAAGACGAAGATGGAAATGATCATGATGCAGAAATCAACAAACCTTCGTACGATAAAATGCTAAAATTCATTAATTTTAATATAAAATTATTTTTGAAATTGAAAATACAGTGTATTCCCGGATATTTTGTTTTATTCTTGTTTTCCTAGATTTCTTTTTGATGGGTAAAATATATGAAACAAAGATATTAATTTACAAAATAAAGGTGTGATTAATTACTTTTTTAATAATATTTAGTGCTTATGAATTCAAAATCTGTTTTGTGTAGTTTAAAGTATTTTGAAAGGTGAATCTCTATTAACGAATTTTCCATATAACGAACTTTTTTTCGGGATTTAGCGACTTTGTTAAATAGAGGTCCGACTGTAATTGATATTTGGTTTCCAACAACACCTCCAATCACACTGCACGGTTATGCTTGAATCGTCATGTCTTCTCAAAAGCTGTAACTTTACTAGGCGTCATTATTCTATACTTTTTTTTTCCTTAGCGGTATTAATTAAGATGGTTCGGGGGGTGGATATAACAGTAAGCGGTACTCAAAAATAAGAAGACTAATCAAGGGGTTACGTGAGAGAAAAACGGTTGGGAACCCCTGTGCTATAGTTTTGCAATTTTGTACAACTTAAGTTTCTTGATGACAATATACAATTTTAATGGTCCAAGAACTTAATTATCAGTTAATCTATTAATTGAATTACATTTTAATACTACTATTAATTCGCTACCTGGTAGTAAATCTGAAAAAATATTTATTTCAAGAGTCCATAATATGTATAATAATGAGTTAGAAATTAAAAACTGAACGGTAGAGAATAATTAAGATAAAAAACCTGCTTTTAACTCCACCAATAAAAGTATTTTTTTTTTAATTTTTATCTTACTTTTCCTTTCACTTTAAAAAAAAAATCGTTGGTTCGAATTATAAAAAAAAAAAAAATTAACCATACCATTAGCAAATACCACTGTATGAGGCAGGCTGATTCTTTTTAACAACACATCAACACATTTTATTTAAATTGTTTAGTTAAACAAAGTCATATTAAATTTAAAACATTCTTTGATTTAATTTCTTATGATTTTTTTCATTTCTTCTAATATGATTATTCTTCTCAGAAAAGAATAAACATCTTTCTTTGAGATTATTCCTCTTTATCATTTCTTATTTATATTTCTTTCTTTTCTTAAAACATTCTTCCATTCATTTCTTAATGAGAACTTATCTCTACTAATAATAAAAGCGAATCTGTGTGTGTGTGCGTCTGTCTATATGTTGAGGCTCTACAACACAGGGCATTGTACCTAAAGTTACTAACCTCAGAGCCATTTTTTTGAAATTTTAATTGAAATTTTATTTAATTAGGAACTCAATTTTTTTATTCTGGCTTTTTCTTTCATTGTGGATAGCCAACGTATGAATATTTGACATTTTTGCATATTCTGTATGTTTCTTTCTAAGCCATGTATAGTGGAAAGGTCTCGGGGTCGAAACCCGATTCTACTGAAGATCCGTCGTGTATTCGGCCTGTTACATGTTAAATCGTACGTAGGGAGTCAAAGATTCTACTGTTGTTGTGGTGCGGAAGTTTGGAAGGGGACGTGCCAGCTCAGATGTCGTCCTCGCCATCCGACCGCGGTTCAAAATTGCGAGGGCCATCCCAAAATGTCCCTCGTCTTGCTTCGATAAGCGGGGTATTAATAAAACTAAACTTTATAAAACACGGTTTTAATAAAATTTTTGATTTTGTTTTAATTTTGTGGTAATTAGAGATGAGGTTTAGCTCCAAATGTAAGCAGTGATGAAAGTTTTTTATAGTTCGTGCATTTATAAGCATTTCTGATCTTTTCTGTAATATAATTGGATGTATATAAGTATATTATAGTTCTTCAAGCTTGAAGTTTTGCTTCCTTAGTGTAGTACACTGGATATATTTATTGAAATAGTGAACAAAAATTCAATTTCAATTATTTCATGAGCATATTCCTATTCAGTAAGTAAGTTTTTGGGTTAGTTGACGTTTAATAATCTCCCGTTTCAGACTAAAGCTCAAATTTCAGGTGAGATGACAGATTGGAATATTGGAAAGTCCATAGCACAATAAACAGAACAGATGTAAGGCTCCTAAAATAATAAAAGTTATATGTCTACCAAAATTTTAAATTGAAAAATATTTTGTTGAGGGGACCATTAAAACCAAACTACGCATAAGAGATTTCATTGAAATTTTTTGCGTGAAATAATCCCAACGAACCAGCTAGTCGCCAAAGGCAGCTAGTTGTAAATATTAGTGTTTTGAGTCCAATAATCTCATATTTATGAATTCCACTTCTTTCCTCGCTCATTTTGAAAGTGATTTAATTATGAAACAACGTATTGGAAAGTTTTTACTTCCTCATATACGACGTATACAAAGAGAAAATATTGTAATCGTCAAAAATTTCGAACTCGAGATTTTGACGAATCTCCACGTTTTAGACCTCCCTGAGTCCGAAAAACTCAATTTGGGAATTATGTCTGTCCGTCTGAGAACACGATAACTCGAAAACTATTAGAGATACGGGGATGAAATTTGGTATATGATCTTGACACATAATTTGTAGGTGTCTATCAAATTTTGGACAAAATCCGTCCACGGGAAGTCGGTCTGTCTGTATGTCCGCGTTCATGTGAACTCTATAACTCAAAAACTTCAATAGCTAGATGGATAAAGTTTGGTACACAGTTTTTCGTCATGAATGTAGGTCCGTATCAAAGTTTGGATTTAATCCGTCGAAGGGTTGACTGTTTGTCGGACTGTATAATCGCTTACTGGTAAAAATTATATCTCCTAAACCCCTTGGCTTAGATAAATAAAAATTGGTATGACGGTTGCTAACAATAATTATGGATATGTGCCCAAATTTGTTTCAATCGGTTAAGAAAAGGCTTTCAAATTGCATATTCAATTTTTTTACTTGCGTGTTGAAAGCAAAATCTCTGCGCATGCGCAATCTATTGAGCGATAGCAAACGAGGTCATTTTCTCCTGTTTTCTTTTCGCTGGCGCAAGCCCTCGCATTAGCGGAGCTTGATAGTGTGATAGAAAATAAGTTTTAATATATACGCATCTCTTTGAATTTGACTCTTCACCTAATTATTTTACAATCACTATAATATACAAAGAAAAGCCTTCTGATAGTCATTGCATTCTGGGTTACAGTAGGTTCGACTGTTTTACCCACGCAGTTGGAGAGAAAATGACAAATTTTTGAGCAGTATACGAGAAAGTTTAGGGGAGGCCACTCCCGCTGGTTTCATTTACCTTTGATATTTTTTTCTCCAAAGACTGGTTGTTTGTGAACTGTATTCGGAGAAATTCATTTTGGCTATACTGTACTATGCCAAGATTGAAATAATAAGAGAGTTTTTCATAATCGAACTCAAAATGTCAAAAGAGTGATAGCTTAATAGTCGTAATACGTAGCAGTAATTTTTATATGTTCTTAAATCAGTACAAAACAGCAGAGCAGGCATTATTATTTAAATAACTGTCCATTATTTATTTTGAATGCTAAACCAGAAATATTACTTCCCTTCGTAATTTGGGAGATGACCGATTCCATTACATCAAAAACATGAATTTAATGTAGCTGAAAAAATTCTCGCATGAATGAGCTAAAAAATTTACATGACCATATAAAATAACTTTCGATTTCTGTTACAATTGACCAGTGTAAAAAAATTAGAACCAGTTTTGATAAATTACTTTAAGATCAACAGAGTTTACGCAGATTATTTATAAACTGCTTCTTATTACCTACCATAACAAAAAAAAAATTAGCTCAATAAATACTACATTATTTTTCAAGGTATAAATAAAAGTCCATAATATTATTTCAACCTTAAAAATTCGAAATTTCATTTGTCCATATTTTGGAAACGTTGAGACCTAGACTGATTACATTTGATATTCGAGCATAAATTTTGATGCAAAATATTTTTAAATTGGGTGACAAACATAGATGTTGCCATTAGAGGTTTTGAATTTAGTTCATTTATAAATATTTAAACGGTCCCTAATGAAATTTTCTACCTTGTAAATTTTTAGAAACCTTAATTTCCTTTGAAATGACACATTATGAATAAATATGCAAATGAAGGGTGCCAGAATAATACTTATAGTGTTTTTATTTTCTCGTATACAAAGTATACAGAGAGGAATTATGGTAATCGTCAAAAAATTCGAACTCGAGATTTTGACGAATCTCCACGTTTTAGACCTGCCTGAGTCCGAAAAACACAATTTCGGAATTATGTCTGTCTTTCTGTGTGTGTGTGTGTCTGTTTGTGAACACGATAACTCGAAAACTATTAGAGCTACGGGGATGAAATTTGGTCTGTTATCTTGACACATAATTTCGAGGTTTCTATCAAAATTTGGACAAAATCCGTCCACGGGAAGTCTGTCTGTCCTCTGTCGTGTGAACACTATAACTCAAAAACTTGAATAGCTAGATGGATAAAATTTGGTACACAGTTTTATCATCAGGAATGAAAGTCGTATCAAATTTTGGGCCAAATCCGCCAATGGGTTGACTGTCTGTCGGTTTGTATAATCGCATACTTCTAAATATTATAACTCGTAAACCCTTTGGCTTAGATAAATAAAAATTGGTATGAGGCCTGCTAACATTAATTGTAGATCGATGCCCAATTTTCGTTTCAATCGGTCAAAAAAAGGTGTTCAAATCGCCTATTTGACTTTTCTCATCAAACAATGACGCGAGGTCGTTATTGCGTAATTGCGCGATTCACTTGCGCTTATCCGTTCCGCTTCTACCCACGTCAGATGGTGCAAAGAGTGTTTATACCCTGTTTTCAAATTGTTTTGATGGACATGAATATGCGATCCAATTTAATCGTGTTCCTTAGCTTAGTAGATTATAGTTCATTAGTAGAAATTTCTATTCAAGCTTACTGTCGCGTAAAAGCAAAGATGGTGCAAAGAGTGTTTATACACTGTTTTCAAATTTTTTTTGATGGACATGAATATGCGATCCAATTTAATCGTGTTCCTTCAGATTCAAAATATTGATAATTCAGAGGAGCAGAATTTTAATCCACGATAGGGTCGCTCTTCAGAGGCGGGCTCAATTGAAACAATTGGAGACCGCCATATCTAAACTTAAAGAAATAATGCATAATGAATAAATAAGCAATATGGAATTTTAATAAATAAATTAATAATATTTATTGTTATAAATTTTAATAAATAAAAAATAATTTTTGTAAACTTACTAACATAATACTTAAAAGTTCTTTTTAAAAAAATTCAAAACTTGAGAACATTTTTAATACTTTTTTTATGGGATACATTGTAGAACAGTTAAGTTCTCAAGTGAATTAAATTCAAGCTACCGTAAATTGAATCTTTCATTAATATTTCATGGAATGTTGAAAGTGAAATCTTAAGCCGGCAATTCACTTGAAGTATAGCCATGCCCCACCCATTTTAAGCCGGCCATTCACTTCACAGACAAACTGTATATTTTGGAACGCGAAAAGGAAAAGCACAAAAATCTATGGAAATGAGCGGTGGTTGGAATTCGTCTGGACTGAACGAGCGTAAACGCTGGAGTTAAAGTCTCGTCAGAGGCACCCTGAAAGAGTCTAGCGGAAAGAACAATGCCCTGCGTAGACGCACACGTAACTGAAACTGAAGTACAACAG
>BGPR01004307.1:18992-29968 GCA_013235015.1 Araneus ventricosus | reverse complement strand
TTTATTTAATGTGTTATTATTATTAATGTGTTTATTTAATGTGTTATATATTTAATGTGTTATTATTGCCGGATTATTTAGAAACAGTATTTTATATTGTCTTTTCAAAATAATACCGAAATTAGTAAATATTTTATTTTAATTTCGTTTATATTTGCGCCGTAGGCCACGGCCTAGGTTGGCCTTATGGGAAATCTGGCCCTGCTATCGAGGGATTTAGCTGTGAATCTGGGAATGATAACTTGAGCGAATACTTACTAAACTCTATTTTTGTGTTTAATTGGTCAAGAAACAATAAAAACTTTAGAATCAATTTTTTTAGTTCAAAACTACCCATTCTTTTCTAATCCGTATTGGTTTATATCAGCTATCCTCCCCCTTTTAGCAAGTGGGAATCGACTTCCCACGACCCCTCCCCTTTCAACTATTTTTTATTGAATTTCCCCCTTCTTTGCATATGGATTGGAAACTTTCTAAATAATTTGACTTAAAAATGTTTTGTGTTGCTTATCTACACTTTTTGACAGCTTATTTTTGTATCAGAAGAGCATATCTTTTATTATTTTACTTCCGTTACTTAGTTTCTCAAATATTTTGCATTTTTCTTTGCATCTGCACATCCTCCTAACAGGACGTATCTCATTTATTTATACAATTGCATGTTATGCATAAATGATATCTGATGGATCGAAAAAAAACCTAGGCTCATTCCTCTTGCTACTGAATTTATAGTTGTTCCTTTAACCAGCGGGAGTGTTCTCCCCTGTACTTTCTCGTATACTTCCCCAAAAAGGCGCCGTTTCCCCTTCCCCCGCGTGACTAAACAAAATTCGAACCTATTGTTACCCAGAATCCAATGACTATCAGAAGGTTTTTCATTATAGTGATTGAAAAATATCTAGGCAAAGAATGAAATTCAAAGAGATGCGTAACGATTTTCCTCTCTTACCGGCTCAAGGACAAACTGACGTAATTCGCTACTCCGTAATGAAATTCCTCTCCGTTCTTAAAGTACGCATGCGCGTGGAGATAACGGATTCTCTTCAAAAGTAAATTATATGGACCGACAGCAGTCAATCCTTTGACGGATTTGACCCAAAATTTTATACGGACCTACATTCATGACGATAAAACTGTGTATAAAATTTTATCCATCTAGCTTTTCAAGTTTTTGAGTTATAGCGTTCGCATGACCTCGAACATACAGACAGAGAGACTTCCCGTTGACGGATTTTGTCCAAAATTTGATAGAAATCTACAAATTATGTGTAAAGATCACCTACCAAATTTCATCCCCATAGGTCTAATAGTTATCGTGTTCACAGACAGACATAATTCCAAAATTGTGTTTTTCGGACTCAGGGAGGTCTAAAACGTGGAGATTCGTCAAAAACTCGAGTTCGAATTTTTGACGATTACAATACTTTCTCTTTGAATACTTCGTATACGAGAAAGTAAAAATGGATTACTAGTTGGTGCAAAATATTTTGTATTGAAATAAAAACCTTACAAAAATATGAAATAATCTTGTATTATATGAAGATTCTTTGCATAATGTATCATAAAATATTTCTAATCTAAGATTAAAATTTGAGAAATTTTTGAATTTTACACGTTTCCGTTTTGAATAGCATTTATTGCTCTAACAAATGAATTATAAAATATGAAACGATCCTGATAAAGAATGATCTTTCAATTTTCGGGCCAAAATAAAATATAATAAATTTTGGGCACGAGCTGTTTGAAAATATTCATTTACACATGTTAAATAATAAAAATTCTAAAATCAGCTAATGGAAGCGTAAGCTCAACTCTATGGATTACCTAAATATGAAATGGTAATAAATATAACTATGACATTAAATAAATAAGTTTTCCAATATTCATCTTCCGTCTGGCATTGATTTTCTTATCATTATTCCAACCGTAATAGTTTATGGAACATATGCTTCAGCAAATACTTTTATTTAACCACTGAATATAGAACCTCATACTGAATTTAATTATTTATGGCACATATCTCTTGAAAGGTTTTCAGTACTTTGCATATTGTGCACCCTACTGATTTTAATATGGAAGTCTCCGAAACAGGATGTTAATTCCAATATAGTTCATGAGTTTCCAGCGGTTAGGATTGAAAAGGTTTAAATTTGATTAACTTGGTCCAGACGTTTTCTGTGATAGAACTATAAATTTTCATAAAAGTTGAAAATTTAATAGTTAAGTTAACAAATTCTAGGTAATAGCTTCTGAAGAGCAATATATCAATGTCATGTTAAAGAATCATGTCGTATATCATTCAAAACATTATCATTATTGTGCAGGAATCTGTGCGCGTTAGTTAACTAGTAAGAATAGTGATTATAAGGATGAAGTTTAACGAATGACTATAGACTGATCAATTATATTTTTATTTCTTTTTTCAATGATGAACTAGACTTTATAAGATTTTGAATACCTTACACGTATACATCATCAGTTTTAATTAACTATTTTGGCACTTTGGGCCTCGGTGTGTGATCGGATAATAATTTTAGAAAACAAAATGTAGATTAATCAAACAAGTGTAATTAAACTATGCTTCGAAGCTATTTTTTCTTCATAAATATTTAATTTTAAATCAAGAACAACAGAGAACCCAAAAAGTGTTTAATATTTTAACCAATTTAAAAGAGCTTGTTTAAAAAGTTGAAAAAAAAATAACTGCTTCTCAATTGCAACAACAACAACGCAACGCATATTTGTTCATTATTTTAGAAGTGTAAAATTTCAAAAACACACATCTGTATGTCCTATCGATAGAACAGGTTTAGAAAATTCTTAATGAGTCATGAACATGCATATCCCTCCCCCATTCTTTCATTTAGATTCTCAGTGCGATTCTTTTCTATGAAGCATGATAAATTTCGTCAATCTTTATCTTTTGTCAGAAGGTACATTAAACGCCAAAGGGTGCAATAAAAGCTTTTTTTTATGAAAAACTGCTTCCACCAGTCTTGTTTATAAATAATTTAATACGAGCTTATAACTCATTCGTAAACTACTTTATCAACACCATCGCAACACGACTTTTCTGAGTTAATTCCTGAAGCATTTTTTAGAGCTTTCGTATTTCAAACACGATTTTTGACATTTCAGGTGAATTTCCTTAGATACTTTAAAATTTATATAATTTACCTGATGAATATTATCCTTTTATACTGGAATGTTTTTGTATGTACAGTGGAATCTCCCTATAACGAAATCGCTTGGTTCCAGTGTAAAAATTCGCTTTAAAGAAAATTTCGTTATATGGAGATTAGAGATTTTTGCAATTATTTAAGTAAATGTTACAAACCTTTTAGTATGTGCGATAAGTTCAAAAATATTTAATTATGACTTTCAATTAAAAATGAAGCAATATTTATTATAAATTTGTAAAAATTATACTAATTTTTATTGTATAAATAAAATGCTTAAAAGTGAAGGCTAATTCTCCAATTTAGAGAATAATATGTACTAGTACGGTTAAACATAAAAAGCGTATTGTCACATCCATTTGCTGTTTACACCCCCACTCCACCCCGATTCTTGGAATCTTGACCCGTAGAAATGTTGCTCTCTCTGTAGAAACCCAGGTCCCCACAACTGCATTACCCTTCACATAGCATTCTATTGTTATATTGTTATGTGTTATCGCTGGAATGAACAATGCGAGTGGTTCCAGAAACAGGCACGTGTGAGCGATTTGTGTGCACAGAAATTAGCAACTTTCTTCAAAAATGACAAAAATCGAAAAGATAAATGTCTGAAAAAATTCGTTATAGGGAGACAACCACTTCGTTACATGGAGAATATTTTGAATGTTATTTAACATTCCAATTAAAAATTTCGTTATAGGGAGAAATTCGCTGTAGGGAGACTTCGTTGTAGGCAGACTCTACTGCACTTTGTATTCAAAATAGCTTTATACAGGGTGATTAAAAAAATAACAACGTGGCCAAACTTTAAGGATCGGTCAGGCATAAGACAATCATCCAAAATTACACAAGAACATGGGTGCGTCAACGCCATCTGGAGGCAGCAGATGGCATTTTAAATAATACAGCTCTCGCCAAAATGCCGATATCTTTCTGAATCTTATTGGTATTAAATTGAAATTTTTATATAAGCTTCCCTATATATCTGTCTTTGAAGTTATGAAAGAAAAAATACTTTTCGTTTCTCACATGCTCAGTAAAAAAATCATATTTTCTCTAATATTTAAGGTATTTACTTCAAACTTTGATACAATCCTTCTCTAACACATTCTGAAGTACTCTGTGAGTTTCATAGAATTTGTTGAAAACTCTGCAAATTATAAGCAAAAAACATGCTGAAAAATTTGGAATTTTTTTAAAGAAGCATTTATTTATATCTTCCTGAATATTTGTGCTATTTTTACGGAAAAAATGCATGTAAATATTGCACACATCACACAAAAGAATTGATGAAAGTTGCAAACCATCATCGGCTTTCTGCGAAGCGGGGTGAGCCAAAATCCCTTTTCGACTTCATCAATTTCTGGTCGCTCCCCTAAATGCCCTCGTGTCCGAATCTTCTATGTAAATTGTAAGTTAAAACATATTCTTTATATGGCCCAAGTTCGAGGAGATATTCGAAAAAAAATTGCCCAAAAGACACTTTTCCAAGTGCCCGCACTTTTTTCCACTTATCCAAATTTCTAAAAGTGTCCGCAATTTTTGTCAGCGCTGTATTATTTTAAATACCATCTGCTGCATTCTATGTGGTTTTGGATGTTATCGTATGCCTACCCTAACCTCAAAGTTTGGCCAAGTTTTTTTTTTAAATCACCCTATACATTCTGTGTATTTTCATTGCATATTAATATGTTCAATTTTTATGGTTGAAGTGCATTGCATATTTTTAGACGCAGGAACTTTGTTTGTGGTAAGGCTTTGTTAGCCCTGGACTTTATAGACAGGGTGTCCCCAAAAAGTGGAAAAAGCATTTGTTTCTTTAAGTGTAGACAAATTTATTAAATTTCTTTAAACTTAGACATATACTTCCAGTTACAAAGTTTCATCATATAATGAAAGAATTTGTGTGAAACCACTTTGGCTTCTGTGGAAGTTGAAAATAAAATGTTAAGAAAATTAAATTTTTATACGTTCCCCATAGAGCAAAAGTGTCAATGAGTGAAATGCTCCTCTTACGCTCATTTGTGTATAAACTAAGTTTCACGATTCTATCTGCAAAACTTTCAGAGATATATTAATTATTAAATTTAAAGGGACCGCTGACAAATTTATATAGAGATGTTTAGTGGAGAAATGCAAATTTCTTCAACATAGAAAAACTGCAAAATGACAATATTTTCTTAGTAGTACATCATCCAATCATCATGGATTGAAGAAAATTGCCAATGACGTATACTGTTACTCAGTTTCATTGCCCGATAGTTGCAACTATCGACTTGATAAAGAATGGATGGAAGGATAATTTAAAGCAGCTAAATTTAATATAAAACAGGAAAATAGCCTAATATCGGACAAGAATATTAAATTATTTGCTCTCAACGTTGTGCGTATTATTAAGTTTTACCTAAAGGCAGTGGCGATTCGTCCTTTAGAGTTGCAGAACTCATTAAAATTATTTTAAAAAATCGTATTTTCATTTCTATTATTATTTGCTTACTTCTCCACACTGAGAGTTCGATTATTAACGAGAAAAGAAGACACAAAACGAATGAAAAAGTAAGACAGAGACAGGATGGGGCTGCACTCCAAATAGTTTTGGAAAGCCCCGAAATTCGCTCATTGCGGCCAACTAAGTGATATAATGGGACAAGGCGAAAAGTTATCCTTTCTATCTTTAAACTTAGCCAGAACTGGATTTTCGGATGCTCCTGTTTTGCGCTAGGCCAACTAATGCTCTTTTTCCCCCTTCAATCTCACCCACCCTTTCGCCTTTACACTCTTGATTTTTTTAAATTAATTATTTTTATTTTCTCTCTCATTGGCCGTTTTTAGGTTTCGGATTCACTTTCATGTTGCCTCAATGGGAACTTGCCTGGTTTATACATGTTCAATTTCTGTTATTAAAAGTCACTCTCCGAAAAAAAGTCTGTAATTTTCTAAAATACAATTCAGATAATTATAACCAAAAGTTTGGACTATTGAAGATAAAGCTATCTTTGAAAAATTGTATTTCAGTTGTATTCTAGTAATATTTTTCTAGCACTGCTTGTTTCTGAGCAGATGAGCGGTCACTGCTTTGAATATTTTTCGAAGGTTCACAAGTTGAACTATTTTTGTAAATACTTCAATTAATGTATTATTTGAGTATTTTTTTAGATTTGACAAGAGTTAACAAATACATTGTTATTTCCTGATTCCGCCCTTTAAATAATTTATTGAAATATATATATTATCCCTAAAATTTACATCGAAAGACTGCGTAAAACAGCAGTGATAGGTATGGAAAAGTGGTCTAAGTCACTAACTTTGTCTTCTCATATATCTGTAAGTTTTGCGGATAGAAGCGGGCAACTTTGTATGTGAATAGGTGATTGTAAGAAAAAAATTTACTAATTGACGTTTTTACTCTACGGGGACCGTATAAAAATTTAATTTTTGTAACTTTATTATCAATCCCCTTGGATATCAAAGTATTTTCATACAAATACTTACCTTATTTGACGAAACATTGTAATTAGAAGTATATGTCTAGGATCAATATTTAGGGAAATAAATGCGTGTTCCACTCTTTTGGGACACCTTGTATATTGTTAGTACTCGTATTGTTTTTTATAAATTTGTTGAACGATTCTGCACGCCGCGTTTCAAAATATAAAGTGCTTGCCTCATTTTGGCGTTCGTTGGAGTAACCATTCAACCTATTCGTCCCCGTAGGGATCATCAACGGTTATTGCTTGATCTTGCTCACTAACAGCATGGCAAATTTCCAAATCTGTCAGTGTGGTAGCTACTGGAATGTCCTCGTCAATGGACATATCCACTCTTCCTTTAACATATCTTCAAGGGGGTTCGAGGACAATTGGAAGATTTTCATCTAATGTTTCACAGAAGCTTCCGTGGATGAAGCAGTTTCTGATCGTGTCAGCTGATTTCCGATTCTAGGACATTGTTAAGAGATGCACCCCAGATGTTTCCTTACAAGTGGAGCGAGAAATTCCACGAACCTCACACGTCAATCGTTAACGCTGGTTGAAAATGAAGGATTGGCCAATATTCTACTTCAAAACTGACAACATGAAACGATGTTGTGATCACACTAAACGAATCTTTATGTGTACACTTGAATACGTCGATTCGGGACCAGAGGCTTTTGATAATATAAAGAAAATGATAACATTAACTGCGATCACATTCAGCGACGTCCTTTGTGCTATATTGTTACGAAGTTGCAACGTTGTTTCCCTGACATGCTAATCTTAGGACAAGAAAGAGAATTTTACTGGGAGCCAAGCCAATGAACTCCGACCTTGGCTACCCTATTGGCGACTTTGGCGGCAAAATTCAACTTCTAGAAAATTCATGAATTGTGGTCCTATCTCTACAAGAAGCAGAAATATCCAGAACCTTCAAGATATTTCTATGTGACGTCACTTCTTGTTGGAAAAGGTATAAAAAGCAAGCTCTCAAATCAAGAGTGAATCAGTTGGGGTTTGGTCAGCAGTGAAGCTGGTGAACTAAGACATTGAGCGCTATTGAAAGCACTGGGACTGATATTTATTTGCGATCTGCTGCTTGTTTAATTAATTTATAAAAATGTTGCTTAGTTTTGTTACCTGCGCTACATTCTGTTTTTGTGTAATATTCATAAAATAAAGAGTCATTTATTTTTTTACTTTCTCGTATACGAAGAGAAAGTATTGTAATCGTCGAAAAATTCGAACTCGAGATTTTGATGAATCTCCATGTTTTAGACCTCCCTGAGTCCGAAACACACTATTTTGGAATTATGTGTGTCTGTCTGTGAAAACGGTAACTCGAAAACTATTAGAGCTACGGGGATGAAATTTGGTATGTAATCTTTACACATAATTTCTAGGTTTCTATCAAATTTTGGACAAAATCCATCTACGGGAAGTTTGTCTGTCTGTCTGTCAGCGGTAATGTGAACACTATAACTTGAATAGCTAGATAGATAAAATTTGGAACACAGTTTTATCATCATGAATGTAGGTCCGTATCAAAGTTTGGACCAAATCCGTCGAAGGGTTGATTGTCTGTCGGTCTGTATAATCGCATATTTTTAATCGCAATAACTTCTTAACAAAATTACTTAGATGAATGAAATTTGGTATGTGGCCTTCTTACCTTAATTGCAGATTTGCGCCCAATTTTTGTGTCAATCGGTTAAAAAAAGTCGATGAAATTGCATAATTAATTTTTCTAACCCGATTCTCCATACGCATGCGTACTGGTAGCAATCTCTGTGCACTCGGAAAAATTACGTCACTTTGTCCTTGAGCCAGCAGGAGTGGAAGTGTGTGATTAGATGCGTTTTAATCGGTACGCATCTCTTTGAATTTGATTCTTTACCCAAATATTTTACAATCACTATAATCTACAATGAAAGACCTTCCGATAGTCATTGGATTTTGGTTTACAGTAGGTTCAAAATTTTTTATCCACGCGGGGGGAGGGGAGACAGCACTTTTTTGTTGAAGTATACGAGAAAGTTTAGGGGAGACCACTCCCCCTGGTTTTTTAATTTTTTATTTTCCTGCTTGTTAATCTGAATTCACGTACACCCACCAGACGAGATTTGTGACAATATTTATCATCCTGGGGAGGATTTGAAAATATGTCAGTGACAAAATCCATGCCGTTTTCGACTAAAGCAGCAATGACGATATGATATTCTACTGCAGCTTGACAAATACTATTGTTGCCGCTTCAAATTGCATTTTCGCCAAAAAATTTTCGTGGCGCAGCTGCTACTGGATTAGCTTCCGTATTTAAGTTATCGCGCTTAATTGCAGTAAAATTCTCTTCGCTTTCAACCATTTTACGTTTTATACAAAAATTAAATTAATGAAGTTGTTATTTTTACTTGAACATACCTCAATTTTCGAAACAAAACGTTGGAAAATTTATGTAAATGATGACTTTAACATTATTTGATAATGATCAAATCTTCAAAATCCTAATCACGATCGTAGTCACCAAGTATTGGTGTGCTGTATACATGGTGTCCCCAAAAAAGGGAACAGGTATTTATTTCCTTAAATATTTCACCTACATAAATTCTTCCAATTACAAAGTTTCATTAAATAAGGTGAGCAGTTGTATGAAAACACTTAGACTTCTGTGGAGGTTGTCAATGAAAAGTTTTTAAAAAATTAAACTTTTATACGGTCCCCACAAAGTAAAGGTGTCAATAAGTAAAATATTTCTCTTACACTCACCTATGAACAAACTAAGTTTCACGCTTTTATCTGCAAAATTTGCAGAAATATACAGGGGGTGCACAAATGAAGTGGCATATTTCAAAAATTAAAAAAAAAAAACTAAAAATGTTGGAACTACGTTTTTTTTTTTTAATAAGAGCGCATCTCAAAAAGTTTTTTTTCAGATAGGCAACGCGGCGTTACGCCGTTCTAAATTTGTTACAGCGAGAAAATTCCGTACGCAATGGCTACCGATTAGCAGAAGCCGATGCATGTTTTCTGGTTTCTTTTTTCAGTTTTTCTTTAATATCACGAAAACTCTTCAGTTTTCACACTACATGTGAATTAACAAATTAAAGAGAGTAAATTTCCCTTCAAATACATGCTTTTATTTTTCTTCCAGTTTTAATATTTTCTCAGATAATGGCTCTAAACAAATTTTTGATTTCCAGTAAGTTACGACCCCCTAGACCACTGAAATGGCATGTTACCTATCTGAAAAAAACTTTTTGAGATGAACTCGCATTTAAAAAAAAAAACTCGTAGTTCCAACATTTTTAGTTTTTTTTATTAATTTTTGAAATATGTCACTTCATTTGTGTACACCCTGTATTTATTTTAAAATTTAAAGGTGTTTCCCACAAATTTAAATGTCGATATTTATTGTAGAAATGCAAATTTATTTAACACAGAAAATCTGCGAAATATAAATATTTGTCTAGTAGTAATCATCGAATCGTCATGACTTGAAAAAAATTTGCTATTCAAGCATGCTGTTACTCAGTTTCATTGGCCGATAGTTGCTGCTATGGACTTTATAAAGAAGGAAAGGAAAACTTGAGAAAGTGAAAATTTAAGACATCACAGGAAAGTAGCTTAATTCAGAACAAGAATTTATTTGCTCTGAATGGTGTACGTGATATTAAACTTTAGCTAAAGGCAGTGGCGACTCATTGTTTAGAGCTGCAGATTTGCAGAACGCAATAAAATTATTTTAAGAACTTACATTTTTGTTTTTATTCTTATTTGCTTACTTTTTCACTCTGGGAGTTCGATGATCAACAAAAATGGAAAACTAATAAGAACGAGAAAGAAGACAGAAAATTAATCGAGAAGTGAGACACATAGGATGGGGTTGCACTCCAAATAGTTTTGGAAAGCACCAAAATTCTCTCATTACGCAAAACTGACTGATATGAAAGGCGAAAAGCTAACCTTTCTGTCTTTGAACTTAGCCAGAGCTGGATTTTGGAATGCTGCAGTTTGGAGCTAGGCTAAGGGGCCGTCCACAAATGATGTCACGCTTGGAGGGGGGGGTTCGTGAAATTGTGACAGTTTGTGACAAGGGGGAGGGAGGGGGTAACAAGAAGTGTGACATCACACATTTTGGTTAAAATAAAAACATTTAAAATCAGCAGTTTAAATTTTGAAGTTATTTTGAAATTATCAGAATTTGGGGGTATTTTTTAATCGGGGTTAAAACAACTTTCATGTGATTTTTTTTTATCTCTTATATTCTTTTCTTTTCAAAAAATTCATTCAGTGTAGGTTCTGAGAATATGGTAGCAGCAAAAAT
>BGPR01004307.1:0-18982 GCA_013235015.1 Araneus ventricosus | reverse complement strand
TAAATATACGAATAAAAAAATACAGACACATATAATACATATAGTATGTATTATGTGCACGAAATGTCAGTAATTAGTAAAGCTTAGTGTAAAAGGGTTAAAAATGTATTGTTTGTAAAGCAAAAGACCTTTATTGTTATTTCTTAGCTGTCACAATGTAAGAAAACTCAAAAACAAACGGTGAAGATTCAAAATAAAAAAACTCGGTGGGATTTTTGGCATTGTTTGTCCCCCCGTGAAAGAGTCGACATCTGGATTAAAAGTTGACAGTTTCAGCCTCAATTCACTTTCTACATGCAGTTTGTTTCTGTGCTTATGTTTTTTAAAATTTAATTTGTGAAAGCACATTCACGCAGATAAGTGGTCGAGAACCACCAAATGTCTTAGCGCAAGTTCGAGAGTTGCTGGATACTGTTTCCGAACATTTATCCAGAACGGGACCAATGATATTGTTCTAAAAATCGATTTGGGAGTGTGGTCGCATGCTGGTTCAATTAACGAGTCTTCTTCATTTGATGGTACTTTCACTTTCTTTACCTCTGACTAGCATTCCACGGCCCACAGGTTGGGAACCACTGTTCTAATACACAGCGTCAAAAATCGCGTAATTTCGGACAGGGATGACCACACTCTTTATCAATTTTTTCTATGTATGTCTGAAAATTTGCAACACCAACCTTTCTGTACCACACCTTATATCACGTTTCCTATGTTCTTATGTTATTTTATCTTTTTGCAGAAATAGACAATTTTGCATTTTGAAGATACGGCATCCATCTCCTTAGATACGCAGTCACTCGAGTTGCATGAGTTTTTATAGTTGTTCTTTTAATTTTTTTCCTCCATTGTATTTTTGGCTTTGGTTTGTTAGATTCTTTTCTTTTGCAACTGAGGACATAAATCTTTAATTAGAAGTCTGTAGCTATTGGAGTGGTTATGGTTGAATGGAATTTGGATTCAGATTTTCAATATGTACTATTTGAATGAGTCGGCCATCAGTAGCGCTCGTCAGCTCAGAAACAAGCAGTGCTTCAAAAGTTGTATAGGCCTAAGTTGTAGGAAATTTTGTGCTGATTATTTTAATATGTAATGATGATACACTAAAAATTGATAGTTTTTGAGTTATGAGCGAAAAAACTGGGGAAAAATGTTTTTTCGTGTTTTTTGGCTGTAACTAAAATTCCAACAAAAATTA
Source organism: Araneus ventricosus (assembly GCA_013235015.1). NCBI lineage: Eukaryota > Metazoa > Arthropoda > Arachnida > Araneae > Araneidae > Araneus > Araneus ventricosus. Next base: position 17,787 of record BGPR01004307.1, on the reverse strand, counting down.
TTGGTGGCAAACCTCAGATTCGTTATCAGCACCCGAAGAAACATAAAGAAGCAAAAAATTACAACTCCTTCCAGAGAAAAAACAACTTAACGACTGAACTACTGAGGAAAAGCGAAAAAGAGCCAAATGAGAAGTCGCGCCAATCGTGAGCTGCCCCGGAGTGCAGCTCAAATGAATGCAATTTCAAGCGGAGAAAGGGTTGATTTTCTACCGCTTCGCGTTGCTCCTTGCGTTAATTTCATATCCTGAGGAGGGACAAAATTTTCTGCAGCTCTGGTCTGTCTCTCTCTTAATTCTTGATTGATTTCCCGTCTTCCTTTTACATTTTTTATTACTTTTTGCCATTTTCGTTGATCACTGAATTCTCAAAGTGGAAAATAAGCCAATTAGAATAAAAAGGAAAATACAATCTTTTAAAATAATTTCAGAGGGGACTGTAGTTCTTATGGACGTGCAACCACTGCAGGCCATGCATGCACTTCTTCTGCATGTTCATTGATCTCGACAAGATATTGCTATAAAGAAGGCGTTTGAAATAGTGCGAAAGAGTTAGGGTGTTTAGTTTGACTTTGCGATGAACTGATTTGATTTAAAACTCATGGGATCAGAGTACGTTTAAATGAGAAAATTAAAATTTTTAGTTTGAGTATTTTTTAATGCCTTCAGAGAACAATTTGTTTAACATAATCAAATAAATATTCGCGAATTTCCTTTTCACAAACAAACTGTCTATCGGATTTAGAAATACCTCATTCAATGTTCATTCATTTCCTACTTTTGAAGTTTAATCGTAACGAGTATTATTTCAACGTTAAAAATCTGCTTTTTAGCCCATATACAAAAAATAAACAGCATTTTCATATTTTAGGTTTTAAAAAAGAACAGAAAAATATGCTTAAATATTTTATAAAAGAATGAAAATGATTTAACGATATCTGGTTGTAATTAAAAACGGAAACAAAATTACGAAATTAAAAAGAGGCTCAACTCTGTAGTTAGAACAAAGTGAAAAGGAAGAGTGGAAGTCGCCACGTTCTTAAAAATTATTTTTTTAAGGCAGCGCGAGAAAATATATCACATTTTCTTTAAAAATTAACAACACTCATCAAGTTAAATAAAATCTTATTTAATGAGCTCGAGCTGAAAGACAGGAATTAAAAAAATCTACGGGAGGCTGCCTCTGCGAAACGGCCGCTGGGATTGAGGGGCGTAGACGTACTTACCTTACTCAACTGTGACTAAAGTAGCGGTATGTGACTATTAACTCTATAGTCTATAGTGACTATTAGTCTAGTGTGACTATCTATGTAAAACTTTTCGTAATTTTCACCAACTTTGCAGCTCGACTGTGACTAAACCGCAATTCCAAATTCTAAAATTCTTTTTGTAATCATCAATGTCCACCTTTCTCTGTTAAATGAAACTAAAACCAACTCTCTACGTTATTTGGTTGCGGAGCTATAAGCGTTTAACTTTAGCGCGAAAAGCGTCATAGTTTTTTCCTTTCCCGACACACCATTAGACCACTATGGAGCGATGTAAGACTACGTCAAAAGATATGATGCACCAATTGGATGCATTAAAAAATTAAAACTATTACAATATGAGTCAAAATTTTACTATTTAAGACAAATAACAAAATAATTCAAATTCATTTCGAAAAAGCAGTGTTTGAAAGTCATATTACTCCACTTTCATTTAAAAGCTGTGCGTATCTCGATTAATAATAAATGAAAATTGCATGTGTCTGTGTGTGCGTATGCTGGCAATCTACAGGGCCGATGCGCCTGAAGCTAAGAAATTTGGAATTAATATAGTTTGGAGGGTGGGACTGTGCACCTCGCAGCTGTCTTTTTGAAATTTTAATTACAATTAATTAAAAGTTAAGCAAAATGATGGCGTTTTTCCTTGATAACTTCCGAAAACATTATAGAACAAAAAAAATTTTTTTCACTATTTCAAAATTTAAAAAATTATCTATTCATTGATATCAATTAAATTATAGTATATTTTTTCCTCTAATTTCAATTAATTTTTAAATATATTTTAGACATAATTTACAACAATATTTTTCAATGTTGCAATGAAATGCAGTCCATTTTCATTGTTTAAACAAATACTTAATGTCGTGAAAGCTCAGACAATAATATCCTAATGAATTTTACTTTTTTTTTATTTCATCAATTTGCCTGTGAAATCTGCAAATAAAATCATCCAAGGTAGTAAGTATATTAGGAAATGTATCCACTAAGCTGAATGATTATACTTGTTATGTTTCAATTTTTTATCAGCATTTTTATTCCAGCTAGCATGCTGTTAGACGTAAAATGTGCCACGCCATTTTAATGCTGAAATCAAATGCAAAAACAGGAACAAGAAATCGAAGTTGGCGCCGACAACGTGCTATTAAATGTTAGATGACACGGGCAGTTATTTAACTCCATTAGGGACGTTCGTGTAGAAAATTAACACAACAGGTGCAAGGCTACTGGTGGAACACGGGTTAAATGTGTGTCATAATTTAAAGTTTAAAATTATGTAGTCAAGGTAACCATAAATATCAAATTATGCATAAGAGATTCAATTAAAATTGTATTCCCGGCGGGCAAGCTGGTTGCCGAACGAGGCTAGTTACGTAACGAAAGAAAAAATAAAAATTATCTTTAAAGTTAAAAGTCCAAAGAAAGCAATTTTTATCATTACGATAACAGAGGTAATAAAATAAATAAAAAAACTTTAGGTATAAGCATTTATTCATGCGAAAAAATGAACTCAAAAGTTGAAAATAACTTTTCTGATTACAATAAAATGCATGGTTAGGCCATAATTTCTGTGATTGCATATATAACTATCTCTATAATATTGCCTTATAAAAATTCATCAAAGAAGGAAACGCATTTCCTTATTTAAATATAAAATTTTTTATTAAAAATACTTAAGAATAAAATATTTAAAGATCAAACTAAATATTAAAATTAAGTAAAAAAAACTTAAAAATTCAATTTATTCTTTTTTAATTACTGCAATTTTGATTTACCAAGCATAGATAAAAATTGGATCTTCTTTGTATTCGGAAATATTCACTTTTTTCACTTAATCAAACTCTGTGCTAGTTATAAAATAGGGTCGTTGGTAGACAGTTAATATAATTTTATGCTTCATTTTGACCCCCTAAATAATTATATATTAATAACTAATAAATAATTATATAATTAATTAATAATTAATTATTAGTTATTAATATATAATAAATAACATATTATTAATTAAATGTTAATAACTATATAATTTAATAATATGTTAATACCCTTCAACCACCCCGCCGTGTGCGGATTTTAATGAAAAAAAAAATGGTAACCCTATAAATACAGTAATATCTCGGTTTTCGTTGACTTCGGTTTCAGTTTTCGTCGATTTTCTGTTGGAGATGTTTACTTATTTATTTATTTTACTTTTCTTCACGTGTCATATACTTTGTAAAGTCTATTTATTATATGTAAAAACAATAAATTCATTTCATTCCTGCTACTAATTGATTCTTTTTATGAAATTCTTTGCTTAACACACACACACACACATATTTGTAATAATCTCACTTAATTTTAGTTTAAATTCTAATATTATATATTTTAAAATCTTAATACAATACTAATGTATTCCAAAATCACTTTTCTTAAACTCCAGTTTCGTTTTATTTCCCGCGCTGGAGGTATATTAAATCACGCATTTTGACATAGTTATTATTAAAAGAATACTTAAATCGCTTCCACGCGTCCACAGAAAATCATGACTCTGCGTCTTCTTGGCGCCAGACTTTTCCCTAAAACACCTAGGTAATTTGCTAAAAATAGCTAATATTCCCTTCATTTTATCACGTGTCTATATGTTAATCCCCTATTTGAGAAAACGCAGGGATTTTCGTTCTCTTTTGACTTGTAAACTTCATCTAAGATGGACGTATATCCGCCACTCTCCCATATATTGATAAATAAATGAAAAATAGCTCTTTACTCTGCCTTTTTTTACTTTAATGACTACATCATACGAAATTATTATATATATACAGTATTACCTCGGTTTTCGTTGAATTCGGTTGTCGTCGTTTTCAGTTTTCGCCGATTTTTTTCTCCAAAAAAAATGTCTCGGTTTTTGTCGTTTGCCTCGGATTTCGTCGGCGTGCCCTTGCGACTTCGTTGTTGATGGTTGAAGGTGCGAGTTCGAACCTGTCTGAGGCCGAAAAGTTTGTGTTCAAATCTAAGATTATTTAGAGGCTGAAGGATTCATCCACTAGCAAGTCTTCGACTGTGATGAATCTGGCCTCTTTTGGAAGAAAATGCCAAAGAGGAGGTTCATCATACAGAGAATAAGTCATTAGAAGCACATACGGAATTGAAAAATAGTCAAATTCTTTTTATGTGTGGCAATGCTGGTGGTGATTGTAAAGTGAAGTACCATTCAGGAACTCCTAGATTTTTTTAATTCATTTATATTAATTCTTCACAAGAGAAATATTACTAATATAATATCCCAGATCTCTCAGTAACGCTCTGACGTCACCAACAATAAAACTCGCGCCATAGCACTGCGAGACGTTAAACAGCGTTATTTCATTGTTAGAGCACCTAAATTTCAGTAATTTTAAATTTAAAAAAGTAATTGTCGTTCTAATTTCAAATTTAATAGATCTAAAATAGTGAAATAAAATTTGCTATCGATTGATATAAAATTTATGCCGCTATGATCAATAGTTCCCGAGAAATTTTAAATTATATTAATCATATATTTCAAATTAATTTCCGTTTTTGAATAGAAAGTAGTAAATTACGTCAGCGGTATATCATGCGTGTGATATAGTTTGGACGCCACGATGCATCGGAATATTTATTGCAATCGTGATGATATAATTTGATAGTATTTTTTGGCAACGTTTGAAGCAGCGGAGTGCTTTGTTTTGATTAGAGTTTCGAAAAAGAATTCCTTTGAAATTTTAACTTTTGACTTATGTTTGACAAGCTGAGAATTTCATGGTTACTGAATTATAATAAAATTGTTAAACAACGAAAAATACTTCAAACGGAATGTTGTTTACCAAAAGGTTTTTTGAGTAAAGAAATATGTAAATAAAAACATATTTCCTGTCATAAAGCATGTGTTCATTTTATTTGTTTTCAATCAATGTTAAATATTTCTCTCGCATATATATCTATTTAAACACGTCAAATTTGACGGGAAATCTCTCGAATGAAGAGGCAATTTGCACCCGTCATACCATGACGGGTGATTTTCTAGTTAGACAATAAAAGTTTTTCAAGAAGGTTGCTGTGATCTGCATTCTTCCCTGTAAACCCTCAAATGTTGCAGAAGACACCTGAAAAGACACTCTCATTTCCAAACTTCCGTACCACACCAGCTTAAGAATGTGAAAAATTCTTATAATAAAAGTTTTTTGAAAATGGGTATGTCTTACAACAAGATGAATGCAGATGACTTTCTTATATCTAAATAAACAAAATTCGTCATAGAATACTTAATTGGAACTCGCAGAAGTTTTTTATGGCGAATATCTACGAGAATGCGAACATCCTTTATTTAAAAATCGATATCGCTGAAGGAGGAGCCTTATGATGCAGGTTAATATTTATTACTTCCAACAATAGAATGTATTGCTTGTGAATGAAATCATTTTGAATTATTTCGTTTTATTATTTATATTATTAATATTTTTTAGATACTTTGAAGAACTGTTTGGAACATTGGATTAATGTTTATTTTGAATATGCGTATTTTGAATGTGAATAAGTATGTGGAGGACTGTATATGTAAATTGTAAATTCTTAATGTAGAAATATATACGCTTGTCTGCAGTAACAAATCTAAATTATTTGTAAAAGTTTAAAATAGCTCTAACCTACCATGATAAGAAGCAAATTGCGTTACAAGATATTTTGAATTTTTTTAATGCGTGACGTATATTTCAGAAGCATTTCCTGATAAGCATCAATTATGAAGGTTTTGAAGAGAAATATCTTTATCTATATATATATATATAAAAGAGGAAAGTGTGCGTGTGTGTTCGTTTTTTGGTTCTTTGTGCACGTCCACACCGTTGGACTTACGACAATCAAATTTGGTACAGTGGTGGATTAGCACAAGAGGGAGCTAACGCCCTAAAAATTATTTTAAAATTCGAATTAGATTTTTATTTATTTAATTAAATAACAAAAATTAAGCTATTTTTAGACGTTTCTCACCGATGACTTTTGAAATGCTTATGGAACGAAAATTATTTTTACATCACCTTAAAGAGAAAAAAATTAACTTTTTAATGATACCTATTTAATTATTGTACAATTTTTTCTTTAACTGTAATTAACGTTTCAAAATTCATTTTAAATTCAAATTGCAATAATTCTTTTATTGTTATAAAATAAAATTCAAACTAATTTATTGTTTCATCAAATCCTTTATTCACGTATTTTTACCCACTGTTAAAGCTAAGAAAATATTGCTTTTTTGGTCAAGGTAGATTTCTTCTTCCGCTGTTATTTCGCAGCATGCACTTAACTTCCGTTTTTATTTCGTAGCTTTTAATATGCACTCAAATATCCAATGACTTTAGTTTAGTTACTACGCGATTTTTCGCTTAAATTTCACAAATGTTTGAATATTAACGTTGATATGGCAGCGTTGTTTAAAAAGATTAGAAAAATGCTATTTCATGTTTGAGTTTCAGTTTGAATTTATTTATAATATTAATAGAGAGTATTTATATTTAGTTTTTATTCTCTTAACTGAGGTTAAAAGTATTCTTTCTGTTCGAGCATTCTTCTTCAACGAAATTCTTTCGAGTGAGAATTGTTCTCGAGCGATTTTGACTTTCTTTATCTGATTTATAAAACATTTTATTTAGAAGTTTCGCAATAACCAAGTTATACAGTATATTTGTTCATTGTAAAGTTGTATTAGTTATTTCAACTATATATTGTTTAAAATAAATGTTCTTTTTTAATTTTCTTGCACTTTCCTTCAAACCATGCTGTTATAAGGTGATAAAAAGGCTATATTTGACAGTTTTAATTCACAAGAAAGGATTCAAAGAATATTTACGTTTGATGGAGCAAGTTAGTGACAATATTTATAGGGAAAAAAAGATCATTCATTCAAACCATACTGTTATAAGGTGATAAAAAGGCCATATTTGACAGTTTTAATTCACAAGAAAGGATTCAAAGAAGATTTACGTTTGTTGGAGCAAGTTAGTGACAATATTTGTAGGGGAAAAAAAGATTTAAAAAAACCAGTGCTATATGAAAAATTATGGATCGCGAGCAAGGCTGGGTTTTCAGTTAGTAGACTCGTGAAAGAATGTCCGCAAAAAGAATTCGACATAAGATTAATATGCCTCGAAGGAAAACTTTTTAATATATTAAACTAGCAGTACGCGCACGGCGTTACCCGTGGAATCAGCACTTTAACAAAATGAAAAAAAAAAAAAAAACGCCCACAATGACATTAAATTAGGACTGTAAAGGATTTAGATGAAAGGCAAATTTTCTTGAAATGCTAAGCCTTTTATTCTTGTTTTCTTTCGTGCATCCGCTGTTGTCGGATACAGCATTAGACTGTGACATTATTTCAATATTTTCAGGTGGCTACAGGGCGCGCTTGCTAGCCATGACGTAACAGACATAAAAGTTTTGAAAACAAAAGATACACATTATTTGAATTTCCTGCTTATTTTTTTTTTCGCCCTACAGTACAGAGTACGTTAATCCAAAACAATATTACAAAATTGGAACCTGAAAATGATTATTATACAGCAAGCAAAATATAAAATTGAATCCGAAAATAATAATCGAAGTAATTCATTCTGGTGAAGGTCATGACGTATCCTGCGCGTCCGCCAATCAAAATTGCCAGCTACGTTCCGAAGAAGTGCCGCGCGAGGAACTCGATCGAGAGAAATAACTCTCAACCGTCCAGAAAAAAATTAATTAAAAAAATACGGGAAAAGATATTTTAACCGTTCTTGTTTTAAATCCGACAGAACCGTTCTAGTTATAAACTGAAAAAAATTGAAATTAATAGTGTTATTAGAAAGTCGGATGCAACAAATTTAAAATCAAAAGTAACATCTCGATGCCAAAACTGGGTATTTTTTAAAAATTTCTCAAAATTCATTAAATTGCGTTAGAAATTCAAAACTAACTTCATTAGAACAGAAATCGTGTGCTCTTTCCGATGGTGTATCTATTTTTGTCGTACAATTATTTGAAACCTTTCTATTGAGAAATTAGTGCGAAAAATCAACCAAAACAACACAAAACATTAAATTAAAAAATTTCTAGATTAAAATTTAAAATTACGTCTTCGAGATGCATTCAGTCACCATTGCGACTACCTGTGTGCCAAATTTCATGGCTGTAAGTGCGATAGATTCGTCTGGACATCGCAGACAAACACACACACACACACGCACACAAACATTGCCTTTTATAAGTATAGAAGATTACTTTGAACGGTAACGAAGTAGATTTAAACATAAGCTCTCGTTTTTTAAGTCTCATCTTAAAACAAAGTGGATAGTGGCACATAAAAAAGAAGAAATCGTTTTAAAGAAGCAACAAGGAATGGCTTGAGGGATCTATTACTTCCATTTCGCCTGAAATTTCAGAATTCATGCCTTCTGGTCGTCCACCCAAGCCATTTCAAGAAGCATGTGCTCGCACCAAAAAGCGAAGGACACAGAAGTTAAGAACTGAAATGCCAACCGAACAACTGACTTTTGCTGCTCAAATGAACCTCAAAGCTGAAAAACATGGTTCCAAAATTGTTAAAGACGTTACTTCAAATACAGGGCGTGCAACAAAATACAGAAAAACATTTCATACTTTACAAAATAAAACAGAAAAGCTAACTCCAGCAGAGTCCCCCTCAATTTTTGTAAAAGCTGGTTTGACAAGAAATCAGTACGAAAACGTACAATCAGGAGCTAAGTCAATATATCCCTGCTACTCTATAATACAAAAAGCCCAAAAAGAATTTTATCCCAGCAAAAATAGTTACCAAGTTACGCAAACTTCTGTTGAAATTAATCTCCAAGCTGTTGCTCGACTACACAGCTATACGACTTGCTGAATAGTTGAAGGATGCGATATTATTAATACATCGATATTATTATTAGACTTATTGACCTCCGCTAGACAAATGAGTAAAAGATAGTACTATAAACCTTTTTCTGAAAAAACTCGAGAAATGATTTTATCCCGACAAATAGCAATAAATGAAGATTCTGAAGACGATGCCATTAGTGAAGAAGATGATGCTGTCAGTGAAGAAGAAAAATCTCAGGAATAATCTCATGAAAAAATTTGTTAATCTTATTTTACTAGAAAATCACCCGTCATGGTATGACGGTTGCAAATTGCCTCTTCATTCGAGAGATTTCCCGTCAAATTTGACGTGTTTAAATAGATATATATGAGAGAGAAATGTTTAACATTCATCGAAAACAAATAAAATAAACATATGTTTTATGACAGGAAATATTTTTTATTTACATATTTCTTTATTCAAAAAAACCTCTTGGTAAACAACATTCCGTGTGAAGTATTTTTCGTTGTTTAACAATTTTATTATAATTCAATAACCATGAAATTCTCAGCATGTCAAACGTAAGTCAAAACTTAAAATTTCAAAGGAATTCGTTTTCAAAATTCTAATCAAAACAAAGCACTTCACACGGAGAGTTACTTGACTCTATTAGGGACGTTCACGTAGACAATGAACAGAACAGGTACAAGGCTATTAAAAGGACATGTTTTAAATGCGTATCACTATTTTTAAGTTTAAAATTACTTTTACTCAGTTTTAAATTACTTTGTTAAGGGAACTATGAATGTGAAATTATGGAAAAGAGATTTAACTGAAATCCCATTCCCGGCGAACAAGCTGGTCGTCGAAGGTGGCTAGTGGAGTTATAGATTTTAAAAATCATAAAAGATCAAACTTATCGATATTAAGGTGACCAAACCGTCCTCCTTTGTAAGTTCTGTCCTACCTCGAAAAGTGTCCTCCAACATGTCCTTCTTTTGGATATTTAAAGACTAATATCTCCGTATTTGATCGATGCCGAGCTGATCCGTTGTATTCATTTGAATAATAATAAGCATAATTACAGTGTAAAATGTAACAAATGTTTTTATTATTCATTTATATTAAAGTGTATTCTGTATAACTGTTGCAATGTATAGAATGTTTCTTCTATTTGCGTAATTTTTTCCTTCAATTTATTTATGTTCTCCTTCTCATTGTAAAAAAGTCGGTCACCTTATGGTTATTCTAGAATTTTTGCCGTGGTAAAAAAAGAAATATTAGTTTAGAATATGCTCGATATATGAGTGATTTAGTTGAGTAGTTAGATAAATATATATATATATATATTAATACGTGAAGGAAAAACTTTGTACCCCTTTTTAAGCGTATTGCGCGCACGGAGGAGTGTGAGATTTGTTATAGTTAAAGTTCATATGGAGAAGGAGTGCAGAAAGATAAAATTTATGTATAATATGTGTTACAAATACATTAAATTAAATTAAATAAAACATTCATTATTTACGTTCATACACTCATTGCGCGCACGGAGGAGTGTGCGATTTGACATAGTTAAAGTTCATATGGAGAAGGAGTACAGAAAGATAAAATTTATGTATAATATGTGTTACAAATACATTAAATTAAATTAAATTAAACATTCATTATTTACGTTCATACACTGTAAAACATTAGCGGAATAAATGCGGAGTGAATTTGGAGTGAATGGAGAGTGGATGATTTGTAATTGATTTAATCCCCCCGCAGTGAAATCCACTCCAAGAGGGAGTTTATTTAGATTATTTATTTTAAAAAACTCTACGGTGTGAAATACAAACTGCGGATGATTTAAATCTGTCAATGTCAAACACATATTAGTCTGTGATCAAACAGTCGCACAGAGTAGAGATTGTCTCTAAGGAATTTATATATAGTATGTATTACTAATACATTAAATTAAATAAAATAAAACATTCATTGTTTACGTTCATATTGAATGTCAAATACTTAAAAATCTGTGGTCAACAGTCGGACAACATTTATTTTTTTAACCGCCCGGGGTTTTTTGTTTCAATAAAAATATATAAAACACCACGAAGCACGTATTCTTTATTTCATTTTTTGTATTAATTTTTTATTTAAATTTTATATAATTTGAAAAAGATAGGCAAATTAACTGTGTAGCCTTGGCAAAACCTGGCCAGTATAGCAATAAAAAAGCCCCCACGGAAATGTCAAAAAACGCGTTATTGTTTTTTAAATATGACTTAGCCAAGCTATACCTCATTTTGCCTATCGTTCGTATTTTTCAAATAATTCGAAAATTAATGCATAATGACGTATTTGTACACGCTCACAGCTGACGTAATAGAAAAAAATTCCAAAAAATTATATGCAATGATTATAGAGGCATACTCTTTGACAAAAGAACCTCAATAACGTTCAAACTTAAAGATTAGCTGGGCGACCTCTAGTATCAATAAACAATGATGTGTGTATTTTCTCTCGAACGCTTTTAATATCATAAAAATACACAACAATATTTTTTTTAAAATATTGTAGTAATTTCGGAAACAAATGTATAAATCAAATTTTGGAAATAAATTCTTCAAGCCACAGACAATTTAGAAGTAGCATATTATTTTGAAAAAAAAATAAATAAAAGTATCATCAATCCTCCGAAGCACTTCAGGCTGGTAATTAAAATGAATGGTTGGACTGATTCTACTAAAAAAAATCTATAAAGGGTTCGAAAAGGTATGAATTTTCATAAACTTTCTACATTTCAAAGAGAAAGTAGAACTTAAAATATTGTTTCATTTTGAGTTCAACATGTTTTGAAAAGCTTGGCTCAACTGCTTAGGATACACGGAAAATGGAAGATTTCGCTGATCCCTTTAAGTACTTTAAGTAATAAAAAAAGACTAGGTTGTGAAACTTTTCAATGTGTTTTATAACTTGGTTCTTATTTCACTCCACAAATATTAACTTTATTGTATTGGAGAAATATAACGCAGTTAGTTAAGATCAATGCGATGTATAAAGCAGTTTTTTCTCCCAGGAAAATACCCTTGTTGCTTATGTTCAACGATCGAGACATGTACGATTCCAGTTTTGTTTTGCTTTGCTTTACTTCTGGGAAAGTAAGTATTCCTTGATATCTATGAAACTTTTACGTTACGAAATTTTCAGTTGGCTTTTTAGCCTTTTTTTCAAAAAATTTGATTTCTCGCTGGTTTTTGCTTTTTTAAGAAAAAAAAATGTTTTAAGCCGTTCGAAAGGATACTTTCGTAAGTTCTGTGTTATTCCGGATAAAAATTGTGGATATTTTTCCCCGGGCGTGTGAAAGTTAAAGGTTCGTTGATCTTTCAAAATACAGCGTCTGGAACATTTTGTTTCGTCTGGAGTCCAGACTGTAATGTTGTTATAGAACTGCCGTAGATATTTTGAAACTCTCGAGACGTTAAATTTGATTGAAGAAGAATATTTGATTTGTTTCTTCAGAAGCAGCAGTGAGAAATAAACGTCTCCAACTTTTTCAAAACTCTTCACTTAGTTTACACTACGCCTTCTGACAAATAGTATCTTTTGCTAACTAAAGATAGCAAAAACAAGTTATTTTTGTATTAGTTTGGATTGGATACGCTTCTGCATTAAGTATGTAATTGCTTCTGACTTCTTACTCGGTCTCATTTAAAACACAAACAACTCGATTCAGAAAGGAACTTTCAAGACCAGTTTTGTTTTAATGGATGCGTTTAAATAATGATGGTCATTTCAATGTCTTGAACAAACTTTCAAAATGGTTGTTACTCATTCGTGACTTCATTTTATGTATGTTGAAAATCTGATCAAATACAACGGTTCGTTTATTATTTTAAATAAAAATAATAGGATAAGTCCTTTCCTTACGTATGAATATTTGAATTCGAAACTGAGTCTCGTCTCTAAAATCATTTCTCTTTTTGGAAAATAAAATTAGAAATATAAATTGGAAAGTGTCTAACTGCATTCTTTTTCAAGTGTTTAGTCACAAACTTAAATTCTTCAATATATTTTGAAATACGGCATTGTTATAGCTAAACTATCAATAAAATTTCGAGTAAGCTTTACGTATTCAAAAGTCGTCTGTAATAATATTGGCGAAAAATCTTATTCACATATTGATTGTATGGTGGTGGTTGCCATTTTTTACTTTGTCGTATACGAAGTATACAAAGAGAAAGTATTTTAACCGTCAAAAAATTCGAACTCGAGATTCTGATGAATCTCCACGTTTTAGACCTCCCTGAGTCCGAAAAACACAATTTTTGAACTACGTCTGTCTGTGAACACGATAACTCGAAAACTATTGGAGCTACGGGGACGAAATTCGGTATGTGATCTTTACACATAATCTGTAGGTTCCTACAAATTTTGGACAAAATCCGTCAACGGGAAGTCGGTTTGTCTGTCTGTCCGCGTTCATGTGAACACGATAACTCAAAAACTTGAATAGCTAGATGAATACAATTTGGTACATATATTTATCATCATGAATGTAGGTCCGTATCAAATTTTGGACCAAATCCGTCGAAGGGTTGATTGTCTGTCGGTCTGTATAATCGCATATTTTTAATCGCAATAACTTCTTAAAAAATTACTTAGCTAAATGAAATTTGGTATGTGGCCTTCTTACCTTAATTGTAGATTTGTGTCCAATTTTTGTGTGAATCGGTTAAAAAGTCAATCAAATTGCATAATTAATTCGTCTAATCCGATTCTCCATACGCATGCGTACGGGTAGCAATCTTTGTGCACTCGGAAGGATTTCGTCACTTTATCCTTGAGCCGGCAAGAGTGGAACCTAGCAGTGTGTGATAGATGCGTTTTAATCGGTACGCATGTCTTTGAATTTGATTCTTTACCTAAATATTTTACAATCACTGTAATCTACAATGAAGAACCTTCTGATAGTCATTGGATTCTGGGTTACAGTAGGTTCGAATTTTTTTATCCACGCGGGGGGAGGGGAAACAGCACCTTTTTGGGGAAGTATACGAGAAAGTTTAGGGGACACCACTCCCTCTGGTTTAGTCTTACCGTTTGGTCTGTACATGTAAAGATTGTTCGGAGTTACCACTCCAGGGCATGCAACCGAAAATTGGCCAAATGATAAGTTTGCACGACAGTCACCTTGCCACACCTATTTCTTAAACCGCATAGATGGCTCTCAGTTTGAGGTAAGTTCAGAGGTAGCTGTAACGCTAAATTCTTTGTGCAACCAGAAGTGTGGTAGCTATTCCTGATGGAACAACGGCAAGAGCTATTTGACGTTTAGATCGAATTTCAGCAAGATTTTTTTAATAAAAACTATTTTTTTCTATTCGATCTGGGAATTAAAGGAAGAGTAGGCCGCCCTTCCCTCCAGCAATGAAATTCATCATTACTTCCTAGGCCGTTCGCTGATGTTCTTTTGGTCGAGGTTTATTTGTTTTCCTCACATTTGTAATATATTGTTGCAAAAATGTAATGTCGCTTTCTTGCCTCACTAGTCCTATGTTTGGGAAGAGAGTTTTACAGGGGTAAGTATGGGATGGACGGGCCTGGACCCCTGACCTTGGCGACGAACTTAGCGACCATTTTGGCGACCTTGGCGACAAATCGATGATTCCAGAAAATGCGACTCTTTTCTCAATATCTCTATTAGGAAAGAAAATAGGCTTGAATGTACGAGAAAACTCCATGTGGCGATTGGCTTAGGAACTAAATGTAAACCTATTGGAAAGACAGCCAGTAACTGTACTGTCTCAGTAGTCAAATTATTTATAGAAAGCAAGTGAATACATATTCTAATAATCTAAAAGTGTGTAATATCTTTTCCAAACTGATTTGAAAGTCAAATTCTTCAGTCGAACCGTGAATACTGAACTATTTAAGTTCGAGTTCTTCAATTTCGAATGAACGAAATGTTAATGTCTTAAATCGTTCTCTTCTTAACAATAACAAACTTTAAATGTGCCCTGAGTAGTACCAATAGGATACAGAAAGTTTACATTTTTACACTAGACTTTTCAATACTTAAAATTTTCTCCTTTTAGTTTACAGTAAGTTTAGAATTTATTATATTTTTATTTCTCAGAAAGTATTATGTTCGAAATCCAATTCCACTGAAGATCCGTCGTGTATGGGACCTGTTGCTCTTTAAATCATACGTAGTAGCCAAACGTCCTCCCATTGGTATGGCGTAAAAATACCCACACTGGCCCGGCCTACCCAAGAAGGGTGTAAGGCCGGTAGAGGACCAGCGGGGAGAGAGACGCTCCACCAGCATGTGGAGGACGGGGTTTATTGGGTACAATAAGATGATACAGGCATTGCCCGAACAGGGCAGTAATTTTAAATGCAAGAGAGCTGGGAGTATAAACATGGTTCGACCCACCTCGGCGGGGAGAGAATATCTTGATTTACTGTTCGGGCAAGCAAGATACAGTAAAAATATATAAAAAATAGATAAGTATTGAAAAAGAAACAAACAAATAAACACAGAAAAAGCAGCAAAAATGAGATATATAAATATAAGTCAAAGATTGAAACCCCATAGTATAAAAACAAAACACACACTACACATCAAACGACACACAAAACACAAATAAAAACTGTACCAAACATAGAATTAAAAATACATAAATTAATAATAATAATAATAATTACTTCTGAGATAGAAAGGAAGAAATTCCTTTAGTCAACGGCAATCCACGTCCCGCGTATAAGAGAATATCAAATTATCAATTACAGAATGTTTTTTTGAGTAAAACTGCGCAAATTAAAAACTTTATGTCCTCTACAGGATGAAAACGGCCAATGGGAGAGGAAAAGGAATGAAATTTTGTAGTCTAAAAATATAAACAAGGTCAAAAAGTAGAATGCATAGCCCCATCCCCCCCCAAAAAAATCTAAACAACCTTTAGGGCATTGGCAACGTGGCAACAGGCTTCCAGAACTACGGAGAGACTCGGGACTTGGAACAGTCATCTATTGTCGGGGCTCATGGACCAATAGCTGCCCTAGGGAGTCGAGAGAATTCCACACCAAGGAACCGACTGGGTACAATAAGTTAAAAAACGCATAAACAAGTGGAGAGCGGAAACCACTATAAACCTATAGAACTGGACCATCCAGTGTAAAATTAAATAAAAAATATAAAGTATTTCTTAAAAAGCTCAAATCATCTGACCGTGGTTCAAAATTACGAGGTCCGTCCCAAAATAGCCGTTAATACAGCTAAAGCTAAACCGCAAATATTATGATTTCATGTTCTTTGTAACTACTTCCTTAAGCTGGCTGCTTTGAATATTTCACACCAACCATAACTAATGAATTTGAAAATGTTTTAGAGAACAAATAAATAGATATCTTAAAATTTTAGTTCAGAATAGATGATCTAATAGTTTTGTTTTGGTTGCATCACTGGGATACAGAACATGGCTTGAGAAAACCCCAAATCAGTCTATTTCGAGTCTAATTGCCGTGTACCCGTGGGCATGCCGCTGACTTCTCATATATCAAGCATGGATTGCGTTTGAAATTCAGATTACCTGAATTATAAACTTTGATTTTTAAGTAAGACAATGATTCTTAACTTGTGAGGCACGTTCTTGAAGTAGAAATTGAGAGGTGCAGATGGCAAAAAAAGAGATTCGAAGATTTTACAGTATACCCCGAATTCGGAGTCAGAACGGCTCCATATGTGGACCTTATTGAGGTTCAAAAAAAGAAAGAAAGAAAAAATACAAAGTTATTTAGCTAGTACATGACAGTTTCATCTTCATGACAAAGTCGAAGATGTATATTGTTTGATATCGAGTTGTTTAATATTTTGTAAAAAGCTTAATAGAAACAAGTAACACAATAAAAAAAACAATACAGTGATGGGCTAGTAATAGATATTTCATAAGTGTTTAACAGTTGTTTCTTCATTGCGAATTCGAAGACTTCCTTGTTTGATTTGAATTTGTTAAATACTTTCTATGGCATAAAATATTATATATTATGCAGAGTAAATAATATCATTATGAATGTTACGACAAATTAGGCTATTACAGAATATTACTAAATAGTTGAAACATTTCTCTTGAAAAAAACACGCAACTAAACTAGACTTTTAGTGTTTGATTGACACCAGAATATTTTTGTCTTATTGGGTCTTGATCAGTGGCGAATCCAGGGGGGGGCTATCGGGCTACAGCCCCCCCCCCAAGAGCCAAGCCAGAATTATTGATATTATTTAAAATCATTAAAACTGTTTTTTTTTTTCTTAATTTCCCTCTTTAAAGAAAATAATAAAAACGTTTCAACGTTGCTTTCTGGCTTGGACAGGCTCGAAAATCTTCCTACTTTTGTAGTCATTCCACTTGTACTTGTAGCTTTGACGCGGTCGAAGACATTTTTTGGCTATTTATTTCATTGTAATTTTTATTAAATTATAGAAAGTATTGTATTGTTCTTTATGATTCTTATTCTCAGGTGAGTCAAGTCTGAGTTAAAGAGTTTTGGTTTACTTTAGCCTTGAGGTTTGACATTCGTCACGACGATACAAAATTTATGACCTCTAGCCCTCCCCCCCCCCCCCCAGACCCGAATCCTAGATTCGCCACTGGTCTTGATCACACTTTTAACAATTGGAATGAAACAAACTTTGTTTCACCGAAAGAA
>BGPR01004306.1:40333-115003 GCA_013235015.1 Araneus ventricosus | reverse complement strand
CAAGAATAGTCTACTACGCTGCTTCTTGCATAACTTCGATTTTATTTGGTGTTGTGGAAATGTAATGCATTCTTACCCTTTTGTATTAATATCACTAGAATATCGTCATTATAGCATCAGAAGAAAGTTTATTTAGCGTAAATAAGTATTTATTCGAGTCTTCATGGAGCTTTGATATACATAAAAGTTTTCCTCTTTTCCTGAACTAAAAAATATATTCGTTCTTATTGATGTGTGAAGTATAACTAATTGGCTTTAAATTCCTGAACGGCTGTTTCTAGAACAAGAAAAAAATTATATGTAAAGAAATTACATATTTTTCATTGCTCTTATTAAAGCAATTGATTTGATAAATATATGCATAAAAATAACGACATAAACTGCGATTACACCTCTATTCTTTGCTTTATATATTTTTAAAAATTTAGATTTATTTAACAATCCATTCTTGCATATAAACTTATGTAATAAACTTATCATTTAATTCGAGGCTTTATTTGCCGTTAACATTTTATCATTTGATTGAATTTGATATTTTTTATTAGTATGCAACAGAAATAAACCCCAAGTTACAAAAATCCTATTTGTGGATTCTTTTAAAGTGTAAATGTGTTAGCGATAAAAAGTATTCTGAAATTGACTTAATTTTACAATAGAATATGTATTGAAAAATTTCTTGGAATTCTCGGAGTCCATTTTCAATTATTAAGATTTCAATAACATGAAATTTTCATCTTCTGCAGAAGAGGTTGAGTGTTTCTCCTCTCGTGTGTGAAAAATGTGTTTTTTATTAATTTTAGTAGACAGTTATTGATTTAAATTCGGTTTTTTTTACAAATTAAATAATATATCTTAGGGTTCATAGAATATATCAGGTGTATTGTTTTGTTTATCTACAGGGTGACAATTATTGAGCTATATGAAATAAAAAATAAAATTTTCAAAAACTACTGAGTTCAAAAATTTTATTGAAATTTTAAATGTAACTACAGATATTCGGATTTAGTTTATGACATGTTCGATATGCTTGCCATCAATGGCTATGACGTGGCGCAGACAAAGAGCAAAATTCTGCAAAAATTGCTGAAGTGTCGAGACATCGACACTACCAGTTCTCTCTAACTTTTCAATACATTTTTCATTGTTATAACACTTGGGACGGCTGTCTTCAGCTTGTACTCGGTCGCAAATTTTCTTTGAGCAGCAATCGGGCTGTTATTGCTCTAATAGTAGGCCTTGACGATCGATATACGCTCAGAAATGCTGTATTTCGACATTTTCAACGAAAAATGATCAACAACAACAATAAGAGTGCATATGCTCAAAAAAATCTCAACATGCCCTGCATTCAAATGCCAAGTTTTAACAGAATCTCGCCAACGGTTCAAATGTTATCAAGGGTTTTTTTTCATATAGCTCAATAATTGTCACCCTGTATATAGTTAAGATAATTGGTAAATGCAAAGGACCACTCACCCAACCCAAACCACGGGGCTCATCTCGACAATTTTTATTTCATAAGAAATCTTATTACCCCAAGGTGTATCATCAATAATCATCTGCCCCCACCACCCTCCATTTTCGACAGAAATCGGACATCACTACTTCACTGTACATTCTCTATAGAGGGAAAACATTGCCAGAGTCCCGCAGCCCTAACCATTCCACTGATTTCTACAAAATTTGTTCACCTATTTATTTAAGCACATTGCAGGAATAGATAATCAATCAGAATGCTGCAATTTTAAAATAGTATTATTTTTATCGATATGTGCTTCAATCAACTTGGCGCCTCAAAAATATTGTAAGATATCTACCGTAGGGAATGAAAACTTTATTTAGAGCGATATCATACTGCATTTATGGTTCTGAAAACTTTTAGGTAGAAATTCGTGCCAGAATTGTGTAAATTATTAGAACAGAAATGAGTATCTTTCCACTTATAGAATATTCTACTAATTTATATGAAGGATTTAAAACTGAAAAAAAGTAATGGTTGCGAATCGCGAAGCGGCGGGCGTGGTGTGGGGTCCACTGGTTCAGTGCGGAGCACTTTTTTTTCGTAGCTTTTTGTTCTTTTCGGCTGGCTATGGAGATGTTCATAATCTACTCTGATAACTCATAGCATGCGTCACATTATTTTCAAACATCAGTCTGATTAATCGAGACCTTTGAAGTATGCATCTGAGATCATACATTTTTTTAAAAATTTTGATATATTAAAAATTTTTAGTGTTTCTTTCGATCCATACTGCAGAAATCAGTCAGTCAGATGAAATCTGAACGCTAGAACGGAGTGTCTAATTCTCCTGCCCATTTTTGGAATCCTAATATGATACTCATGTATGTTGTTTCAGCACCAAGGTTTCATCCTGATGAAAGATGATTGAAACTGATAGTGTCACAAATCATCCAATGACAAGACTGAAAATAAACTCTTTTTTGTTCCAAACAAGCTTTCTAATGAATCTAGTTCATTAGAAAGCATCTAACTATTTTCTCTACAGATCTTTCGCAAACCAAAAATGAAGAATATAACCCCTCGTTAAATGCGGCTACTTAAACGCCTCTTATTAGGAGTGACGACTATTCAAATGATATGCTCTTTTTTCATCTACAATGTCTTAATCATTAATTTAATAATAATTTAATACCTAACATAAATTTATTTTTTCACATATTATGTTATTACCAAGATATTACAAAAGTGTTTCCCAGATTTCTCGAAATCATTCTTTTGGCAAAGATGGTGATATGGTTAAGCTAGGGAAAAAATATTAGCATGTTAAGTGCGCCGAGGAGAGACAATCATTCCTGATTCCTAAACGAAATTCACTCGTCACGTTAAATTTATTTTCAAGTAATCAGTTATAATATAATACAAATTAAAATATAAGTATAAATAAAAAACAAAAATAAGAAAGGGAAAAAAATTGAATTTGGGACCGGCGAACTGAACACCTAAACGGTGGTTTCAGGCTTTTGGCAATGGAATTTCTTTAAACCTCATGCAGATAGCCAAAAGAATGGGGAACGTTTTCCTAACTGATTTTTAGGTTAAACTCAGAACATAACTAAACGATCTCAGAGATCATCAGTGCCTAACGAGAGGAAATATCCATTGCGTGTTTGACTTATCTGGAGAGTATGAGGAAAATTTTTTTCAAATGTTATTACATATAAAAATGCGATCTTATAACCTTCTTTATATGAAGCAATTTATTATGGAAGCAGTTTAACTTAACGGTTAATCAGGCACTTGTTCATCTATTTTGTGAAATTTTCTATTCATTTATGTTAATTACCATAATTTTTCTTAAATAATATAATGCACAATAAAAGTGTTTTTATAAAACACAACACAGCGCTTCATGCCGTATTAGTATGCTAATGTATGTTCGTTTTCAATAAAATCGCTGCCGTGTGACTCCATGTAGCATCATATTGCCCTCGCACACTGTTCAAAATGACATATTGGCAGTTTTTAAGATAGCACTTGAAAATAAATTAAACCATGAAATCCCTCTAATATATTTCATTAATTTAGCTTCAGATTCTCATTAGGGATTCAGGAATTTCAGTAATGTTCTCCAAGTAAAATAAGTTTTAACTAAGTTAAAAATTTAAGTTATTACAGAAGTTTCCCTACTCAATAAAAATCTAATCTTTTAGCTCTAAGTTACGTGAAAATTTCTTCTCAGCATTATAAAGGTAATTATTCCTCCGGAAATTTAACTGCTAATAAAGATTTCCTTACTGATGAGTAACTACTAAAACTCAATTAATTACTTAAAATGCAATCCTTTTGTACAGCCGGAAGTTTAATTTCTATAATATGACGTATTTTTGAAAAAAATAATAATAGTACGGCAATAACCTTTAATATCTTAAACAAGACAGGTTGCTCTATAAACTATTTATCAAACTTCTAAAATGAACTAAAATTACTTAAATAGTTTAATGTTTAAGTAATTAGATTCTCACTTCAAGCTGTATGTACGCATTTTTTAAAAGTAATTTTCAGGTGTAAAAAAAGTAACATGAAAGATGGACTAAAGATTCTAGAAAAAGAATTTTAGACATTGTTGCATATAATGAAAAATTATAGTGAACTTCTGGTTAGATAATATTGCAATAAAAATGTTTTCCATAATGCTACAAGTAGAATTAATATGACATATTAGGGCATGAATTATTTTAGTTTCAATGAATATCAGAAATTAAATAAAATTCCACAGTCCTCTTAAATTCAAATACAGCAGCTACTTTCTATACGCTATAACTAGAGTAACTTTTCATAAAATATAATTATCAAGAATCAAATTATGAAAAATAGGATGTTTACCATATTATATCATCCTATCATGTGTCAGTGATATTATCCGAAACGTGATGTATTACCAGGTTCCAATTAAATGTATTGCAAATAACGACATTTTGGAGATAATGTCTGAAGAATTTTCCCAAACTCTTAGGATAGTCTTGATAAAACTTTCAAGCTAAGAAAATCTTAATTCTTGCGAAGTTGATGAGATGGAAAAATCTAAACATGATTAGTAGCCATCATTTCCTTTCTTCTTCAAAAACTATCCTAATAGAAATCCGTGAAACATATTTCGCAAATTGCTGTAGATTCACTAAAATATTTATGATAACATTCTGACTATGAACCGGCAGTGAAAAAAAAATTTTCTGAATTTCCATGGTCAGTTGGTTTTGCCTCAGAGCAACTCAATGGTCATGAGAACTAATCGTTGAAATATGATCAGTTATCGGGATGGTAACTCTTTCAGGAGCAATTGAATCTATTTTTCTTAGTGAAAAAAAGTGCAATTACGATTATCCTATCATGAATTCATTCGAATAATACACAAAATATAATTCGTGTATAAACCCATAATAGAAGAAAACTAGAAATCGTGTTTTCATTTGTAGTCTTTGTTACATATTTGAAAGTATATTTTTTTACTAAGAGACAACTGTAAGACCAACACCCTCCTGAGAAATATTATAAAAGAGGTTATTTAGAAAATAACCACCGTCCTTGAAAAGTAAACCAGTGTATTTAAGAATTTGTATCATTATTTGTATTGAATAATTTGATCATTAAAACTACCTCAGGAACTTCTGTCAGATTTTTTAACATTTATAAGCAAAAATATTTATATATTGAAAATGAAAGTCATAGAAATTTGTTTCGAACCGAAAATGGAGTCACGAGACGAAAATATTTAAAACGTCCCGACTAAGCAAATCATTTGTAAAGGATTTAAAACGGTAACACAATCAGTTTTATGTAACATCTTTAATTTTATGTTTTTTGATCAGATTTAAGGATTCAAAATCAGTTTCTCAGTGGTTGTTGCAAGTATTCTGCTGACATTCCGATTATCCCATATTGAAAATGATGGTCTCCGAAAAGGCAAAAGCTTTTAGGATTATCTTGTCTAATTTATTATTGAATCTAAGTAAAACTATTAATCAAAAAGAGGCGCTCCTCACTGTAATTTTTTAAAATCATGAACGAAGAAAGTCTGAATTCTTAAGAAAATCTCCAGCAAGTTATTTTGAATCAATTGCGCTTTTTTCTTTAGGCATTCAGGAGCCGTAATTTATAATTAATGCAAGTAGAAAAGATTAATTTTCTCTCTAGATTCAGAAATGTATTATAAATGAATGGAATATTAAATAAAACTTTCCTTTCTTGTAATCTGATTTTATTCGTAAATATTAATTCGACAGATCTAAGAGACATACATTTGTTCATAGGATAGTTTGCTTCCGATTCCATTATAAAAATTATCATCTTATTAAAGCTGACAAAGGTTTTTCTGCAAATTAGTACTTGAGATCGCTAACTAATGACCAGAAACACTTTGTGAAAGCAGATTTCTACGTAAATACTAGTATTTGTGTCTTATTATTTACAACTTAATTCCGATAATAAAAAGAATTGCGTTTTATTTTATAATCGATCTTTCAAATCCTTCAAGAAATGTGGAGTTTCTGAGTGTTAAATTTTGTCCATATGATTTTTTTCAGTCATATTAGGCGCATTTTTCCTCAGTTAAAATTTCCGACAAATTATTAATATTCATATATCATTTATTTAATTTTTAAAAATTTTTATGGTTTTACTCTTTTTGTGCAATCCGAAAACAAAACTAGAACCATTTATATTAGTTATCAGGACTCCTTATTGTAGTAAAAATCAAAACATGGGGGCAAAGACATGAAAGAATGGTCAAAATGATTATTGAAACTAAAATAAAAAAATATTGACACTAAAAATTGGTATATAGAGGGTGTTTAATAAAAGATATAAATACGAATTAAGGAAAGTTTTAATTGTGAAAGAGTTAAAAATAATAACAAACAACGATGAGGAATAAGAATCTGGTGGATGACGTCAATAGAGGCCATTCATTCATGCAAATTCAAAACCAGAACAGGTTTTCCGTAGAGGAAAAAGACTTTAAGATCTAAATTTAATAAAAAATTTCCTCTAAGGCCCGAACCTACTCCGGAGTAACGTGGCTAAACTTTAAAGGTAAGACAGGGATG
Organism: Araneus ventricosus; assembly: GCA_013235015.1. NCBI lineage: Eukaryota > Metazoa > Arthropoda > Arachnida > Araneae > Araneidae > Araneus > Araneus ventricosus. The sequence continues at coordinate 108,439 of BGPR01004306.1, read as the reverse complement.
CAGAAACAAGTCGTTTTCGCAATAGAATATGGAATCGCAAATGCAAAGATGATTCACTAGGAGATGGCATTTTGTCAGTGAATTGAGTAAAAGAAAAAGATATACTAGATGAGATTGACTGTAATACAGATTTATAATAGCACAACCCAGTTGCCTGAATGATAACATTACAAATGGTATGTGGAAAGACATATATGATAATGGCTAGAGGAACGCTGTACCAACAACAAACTTTTGGAATACTTAAATAGTATTGAATGAGAATAGGTAAGTGTTCAAAGGTCTAGCCATCTGAGGCGATACATCCTTTGTATGTTGTTCTAATATCTTTCGTCTTTTTTTACACACTTATTTAACTTGACTTGTTTCAAGTTTGTAACGATAAATTTCGTAATCGATTTTTCCCTCACTTCCTGATTTTCTAGAGATTTCAAATATTGTACATTTGCGTGTTCTCGTGGCAATACGCTATTTTCAGAACTTAATTGTCAAGTAATCGATTTATTTAACTAACTTTCGTTTCTATACAACCTGGTAGTGAATTTCAGGATTCTATAATATATCTTATAATAAATTATTAATTAAAGACAAAATGTAGAAAATAATTAAAATAAAAAAATATCTTCTTAGTATACTTATTAAAGTATATTTAAAAACTCTTTTTATTTATGTGCACACGATTTGATTTTTCAAAATATCCAAGTGTCATAAGTATCATGTTACAAACTCTAACATTTTAGACATTATTCATCTAACTGAAATACGTTAAAATGAAGTTTGACTTCATATCACTTTTCGCTTATACTGCTAAATAGAGGAAAGAGAATGAATATGAGATACTTACCTAATATGAGATACTCCTGCTTCTTTTCCATCTGAAATGTGCCACCATGTTTATTAATAGATCGTGGGTCTTCTTGCTGTAGGTAAGGTTGCGTGTGTAGTGAATCAGCAGAATCTAGAGCTACGAGTAATAGAAGTAACTGTGGAGACCCCATATAGAAAATATATACTAATAGTATCTCGTATTACGAAAGTATCTCATATTCGGTCACTTTTCTTTAATTAATAATTTTTCCCTTTAAAGTATTTTTATTCCTACAGTACCAAATTGCTTGGAAATATTTCAAAATGAAGAATTTTTGTTTGAAAATCGTTGAAATATCTGTTCTAGAAGCTTCTGGATTCTAAATTTCAGTAGGATATAAATTCTGAAAGCTCCAAGTATTTGGAATTTCCAACTCAATTTGAAAATATAAAATAAAGAAAGAAAAATTTGTGACATTAGTGAATTGCATATCAAACACGATTAATATTTTTAATGCAATAAATGTGTTTTCAGCATATTAGTACTAAGGATTTTATTCATAATTTGAATATGCTTAGTCTTTATGCTTATACTTCAAAAAGTTTGTCTCCAAATACATTGAAGTGGAAAATCGCATAGAATGAAATATCGTATGTAAAATTACTTTTTTTTACTCTTCGTCATGAAAATCCATGCATACAGTTACCATTTAAGGCTAAATTCCTCCTTTGTATATGTAAGGTAATTAAAATGAGATAATGAATTTTCATCTATTTTCATCCTGTAAGAAAAGGTACCAGTGGATTGTATTTCTAGTATACATAAAATCGATTTAGTGAAATTACTTTTATATTAAAACCATTAGATAGGAATAATTTCGCTTGAAAACCTACTCATCTTCTAATCAGGTTAATATTTCTTAAAAGGAGAGTTTAAAATGGAACTTATGTAAATAAACTAAATGTATTTCTTAGGCAAATCAGTACTTTTATTTAACTACGATCAATAAAAATTCAAGATCAACAATTTTTCGTTTTGTTTTAAATTCCTTTGTTATGTTGAAGATTCTGAAGCGAAGAAAATGTGACTTCCTATCGTAAAAATTCAAATATTATTTTTTTCAATTAAATTTTAGTATTGACATGTGTAAGCACTTTTTATAAAATTTTTATCAAGAAGGTCATTTACATGTTGAACAAATTATCAATAGGTTCCAAGAAATGTATTCTTTAAATCAAGTATTTTATTTGGGATTTTTTTCTTGTCAATCTCAGATACTTTTTTATTAAATAATTCTTAATAAAACATCTTATCTTACGTATTCATACAATTTTCATAGGAAGGAAATTAACTTATAGTTAAAGATTATATTCACACGCTTTTTGTTTTGAAAAAATTTACCAAAAATTAATTTCTCTCTTGTAAAAAGTTATATATGGGTTCAGTTATATAATTAGGAACTAACAACTATTTTAGGAATTTCATAATCTGTGTTTTAAACTTTACTTAAGAGGGAGTAATTTATTATACAGGGTGTCCACACTTATCTTGGTCCAACAGCTAATTTCTAAACCATCAGAAGTAGACATATAGTTCCAATTTAAAAAATGCTTTAAATGAGGGGAAGAATTATATTTTATGTTTTTTGAGTCTATAAATACATTTCTTAAAAAGTTACGAATTCTAATTTTTTATACGGTTCCCCGGTCCTATCAGTCATATTAAGTAAAATATTTTTCACACATTAACATTTTAAACAAAAAAACTACCACTCTTCTGCGACTAAAACTGATCGCGTTATTGAGCTTTGAACATCGCTGACTTAGACCACTTTACACCATTTCAATGGCCGCCTCAAAGACGATCCACCAACCAGTGCGTAACATTTACTCTTAGAGGCCGCTGATTGGTTTAAAATTATGAAATTCAAAGCTCCATAACTTGGTTAGTTTTACTCGCAGAAGAGTGGACCTTTTTTTGTTTGAAATGTTAGTGCGTGAAGAATATTTTACTAAATATGACTGATAGGACCGGGGGACCGTATAAAAAATTGTTAAGATTTTCAAAAATATATTTAGTGACTCAAAGAACATGAAATATAATTCTCCCCTTCCTTTAAAGCATTTTTCCAATTGGAACTATACGTCTATCTCTAACGGTTTAGAAATTAGCTATTAGACCACGATAAATGGGGACACCCTGTATATATATAAAAGGTAGCTATCTCAAAATGTGCGTATTAGATGTTTGTCCCTACATACTTAACGGCGCTCATTTGTAAGCAATAAAAATGAAATCATTGATAGCCAAATTTAAGACGTTAATTCTCATAATTCCTAAATTTATAGTGAATACATCTCGCCATGAAAGGATTTTTTTTCTATTTAAAAAGTTCAATAAATAAACCATAACAAAGCCACTCAGAATTCTCTATACCGTCGTCGTTCAGGCAGAAGTTACTAAGTTCATAAAAACCTTTAGACGGTTTTCTACCGTCATTTAGTATTTTCAAGTAATTTTATCGTGATACAAAGCTGTAATTCAAACGTCAGTAAATCAACCGTAGGTGCTAGTAATTTGTAATATAATTTTTACTGTTTATCATAACCACTCAAAATTAATCAAGTTTTAACTGACTTCATCTCGAAACATATTTCATTACAAAAAAAAGAAACAGAAGTAAACAATAGTGATAATAGTTCTCTTCCATTTTTTCTATTTTATTTCAATAATCTTAATGTTTATAATTTTTATTGAAGCATTATTTTTGTTGTTTGATTGTATCTTAATTGGTTAGTTGATTAGAGACAATATTGTTAATGCAATCACTGGATGCTGCTGCGTTGCGCGCAAAAGGTATAATCACTATTGTTTACTTCTTCTGTTTCTTCTGTATTTTCTTTTTTGTAACTAAATATGTTTCTTTTGTATTTTATTGGAAGTTGCTGCATTTTTGCGCCATTCTGTTTAATGCGAAGTTTTATTTTTAATATCTCTTGTTAAATTTTTTCACTTGTACTTGTTCATCTCGAAACTATAGTTTTGTACTTAGTGACTTTTGCTTGTGCGAAGACGAGTTTATTACTGAATTAACCACACTTCGTTAAAAAGAATGTTTACGAATGCTCTAAAATTTAAAAAGTACAGCTTAGAAAAGTTGCCACAGTTTATTTCTTTAAAAATTAACATGATTTATAATGTTCTTGAATCTTTACTGGAATCAGCAAATACAGAATTGGGAAAAAATGCGTAACTTTTCCCTTTTACTCTGAAATGTCTATATTCAATTTTAGAGACTAGAGTATTCTGAAGTATCACTGGATATAGTTCGGCATGCATATTTTTCCCACGGTTCTTTAACAAACAACAGGTACATTTGATTTGATTTTTCTTGGAAATCTCAGTTTGCTAACACCTAAATAATGCAAATTCAATCTGTAGAAAGAAGGCAACCAGATACACATCCTCTGTGGCGTTATCACATTTCTGTCTCCATCACGACCGGCACACGTCCACATTCCAAATTTGCCCTCCGGAAGTTTTCGCATGACCTATAAAAACCTGGAATTTCATTTCTCCCATTTTCTTTCTTTCTATTTTTCCTGAGTTTTCCTCTCACCTTTTCGTTTCCATGACGACGTGTGCTGGAGAAGGAAGAGCTGGCTGGAAAATTTTCTGGGAAAAAATTGCGAGCGTCCTCATGCAATTTTTTTCTCTCCCTTCCATACTCTCCACTTTCAGAGAACTCCTTTTTCACTTGTCTTTCTTTCTGGAAGTTGGCGCCGGTATTTGAAAGGGATCTCGACAGCCCAGCCGGGAAGGTTGTCTAGGTCGTCATCGGTTGACTGATTGCCTGAAATAATGAGAATAGAAAAGCACGCCGTCAGAAGGAGAATTGGATGAGGATGGGAGAAGGTGCTTACGCTTTCTTTTGGTTGGGACACTATCTATCAAAGATATTAGAGAGCAACAACGCTCTTCTTTTTTACCTTTTTTCCCTATTATTTATGAAGGGTGTAGCATTTATAGAAACTGGTGGGCATAGTGCTGCCAGGTGTGAATCGAGGAGTAATGCGAATTTATCGTCGTCATATTTATGATTATTTTTCTTTGGAGCTTCTTCCTTGGTTGAGCCTTGATAAATTATTGTATTGTTTTTTTGAGAAACGTTGTTAAATGTTGAACAAAAAAATTTTATTATGTAAAAAGAGTTTTTAAAAATGCTGTGGGCGAAATTAAAAGTTGTATCAGAGATATGAAATTATTTACTGCATGTCTGTATTTAAAAGGGAACTCGCAGCCCAGCCGGGAAGATTATCTAGGCCGTCATCGGCTGATCGATTGCCTCAAATAATGAAAATGGAAAAGCACGCCTTCAGAAGGAGAATAGGAGAAGGCACTTACGCTTTCTTTTGGTTGGAACACTATCTCTCAAAGATATTACAGAACAACAATGTTCTTATTTTAACTTGTTCCCCTATTATTTATGAAAGGTGTAGCATTTATAGAAACTGGTGGGCATACTATAGCCAGGTGTGAATCGATGGGTAATGCGAATTTATCGTCATCGTATTTATTTATATTTTGCTTTAGAGCTTCTCCCTGGGTAGAGTCGTGATAGATTATTCAATTGTTTTTCGAGAAACGTTCTTAAATGTAGCACAAAATATCTTATTATGTAAAATGGTTTCTGAAAATGCTTAGGTGTTAGCTTTCGTGTAGAATGCAGTAAGGAAATGGGCGAAGTTAAAAGTGGTATAAGATATGTAAATTTATTTACTGTAAATTAATCAAATGGTCCCTTTTTGAAAAGGATCTCGACTCCCCAGTCGGGAAGGTTGTCTAGGTCGTCATCGGTTGACTGATTGCCTGGAATGATGAAAATAGAAAAGCACGTCGTCAGAAGGAGAATAGGAGGATTGGATGAGGATGGGAGAAGGTGCTTACGCTTTTTTTTTATTGGGACACTATCTATCAAAGATATTAGAGAGCAAAAACGCTCTTCTTTTTTACCGTTTTTCCCTATTAATTATGGAGGGTTTAGCATTTGTAGAAATTGGTGGGCATAGTGCTGCCAGGTGTGAATCGAGGTGTACTGCGAATTTCTCAACATCATATGTATTAATTTTTTCTTAGGAGGTTCTCTTTCGATAGCGATTCTGCCAAGTACAGGAGTCGTGATAAATTATTCAATTGCTTTTTGAGAAACTTTGTTAAATGTAGCAGAAACAAATTCTTATTATGTGAAAAGAGTTCTTTCCTCTGCTTTGGTGGCAACTTTCATATAGGATGGAGTAAGGAAATGGGCGAAATTAAAAGCGGGATCTGAGAGGTAAATTTATTTTCTGCAAATTCATCTAATAATCAGTATTTGAAAGAGATATTGGCAGCCCATCCAGGAAGGTTGTCTCGGTCATAATCGGTTGACTGATTGCCTGAAACAATGAGAATGGAAAAGCACGCCGTCAGAAGGAGAATTGGGTGAGGATGGGAGAAGGTGCTTACGCTTTCTTTTGGTTAGAACACTATCTATCAAAGATATTAGACAGCAACACCGTCTTTTTTTTGTACTGTTTATTCCTATTAATTATGAAGGGTTTAGCATTTGTAGAAACTGATGGGCATAGTGCTGCCAACTGTGAATCGAGGTGTACTGAGAATTTATCGACATCATATTTATTAATTTTTTCTTAGGAGGTTCTCTTTTGATAGCGTTTCTGCCATGTACAGGAGTCGCAATAAATGAGTGAGTCTAATATTTTTTGAGAAAGCTTGTTGAACTTAGCATAAAAGTAGTAAGTTTCGTATTATGTAAAATGAATTCATTCATTTTTAAGAGTATTTTGCGCCTTATTTTCTTGCATACTTTTGTAAGATATTGATTCTTTGATTATTGAAATTTTAAATTATTATTGGCTTTCAATTTGTTATTGAATTAAGTTTGATTTATTTTATAATTACTTTTTTCTGTTTCTTCTTCACTTAATTTTTGCACTTTTTGTTTGTATTCATTACTTTGCTTTTTATGTTTTTTTTTATTGTAAAGAATTGTTTTGTTCACGGTCTGAATTGCTTTGTATACTTACTTCTGTAAGACTCGTGTTGTACATTGTGGTGCATGAGAAGTATCTCTTGTCCAATAATAAAAAATAATAATACTAACATTAAAATAGAAAACTTCGTACACATCTGGGTATGGCCTTATATTTATTGTTGTTGGGAGACCTTTTAACCAAAATGACAGAAACAACTTTTATTTTAGCATCTTTCTTCCTGCATTTTCTAAAGGGCCATATCATCTAAAGTATCTAAAGAGCATTGTGCTTTCAGATCGGAAGTGAGGAGTTATAAGGATTTAGAATTATCATACGTGTTTATTAATATTTTTCCCCAGAATTCAGTCCTGGGAAACATTACTAGAGAGTTACAAAAAATGTGCAATTAGTTATTAATTTATTTCACAGGGAATTATATTAAATGCTGCTCAAAATATCTCCTTGAGCTTACGCTTAGACTTATTGAATAATAAATTTTTCTGGAAATCGCATATATAAAAACAAGGATGAAGTTGCTTTAACTTAAAATAAATCACAATTTCTTCAATCCATGCACTTAAAGTAAACATTTTGTATATTTACAGATATATTTATTTTTAACAAAGAAAATAATAAGAAAATAAATTAAATGTAGATAACAGCAAACGTACACAAAAATTTACAGTCTAAATAATATAGGGAAAATTGCTGTCGATAAATTCACAAATTGCACGAAACATATTTTGTACTAGTCACAAGTAGAGAAAAGTGGTGGTCATGATAAATTGTTCTTCTTTAGACTGTTTATGAGTAAATATCTTGTGGAAGCGAATTTAGTGCAACTTATTTCTGTTTTGTACAATATATTTCTACCTCAAAATTTTCTTATCATTATATTTTTCACAATGAAAAAATATTATAAAACGATATTAAACAATGTTGGAAGCAACTTCTTTATAAAAGAAATTATTTTTTGATGTAACATTTTGTAATTAGTGTTATATAACAAGACTTCTATATAAGCTTTGATATTTCTTGTCGAAACCTTAGAACTTACTGCACAAATACTGATATGTGTTCGACTTTAATTGTGATATACACTAATTAAAAGATATTTCTTACCGAACGAAAGAACTCTTATAAGTGTGATGATTTTCACTGAAATAAGCTATAATGGCTTCATATATTTTTTTCAAAAAATGAAGGAGACTTTATTAGTTTCTATAAAGCAGCGATAATAAACAGTTAAAACAATTTTTCGTGTAGTCATAAGGATCCTTATTTGATCCAGATGTATTAACTTGCATATTTACAGAAATGGAATAAGGAATCTATACGCATCTTGTGAATGACGCAGTAACAGCCATGAGATTTGTATTTCATTCATGTCATTTTACATGACAGGACCTGAAGAAGAATACATAGTCTGCCCAAAAAGAAACTGAATTTTTAAAATAAATCGAAAATTCCTAAGAGATTTTTACTTTACTTTTTTGAAATAGAACACCTGTGTCAAAACATTTTTTGTAATGCGCCAATTAAGGAATGTAACGAAGATCTCCAATTAAAAACTTTTCTTAGAAAATTAGTTTAAGATTAAATGCAATATATTGCAAGAACCCATTAACGCCCAAGTTAATTTTAAGAACAGATTTCAATAAATTTCTTTTAAATTACGTTTCAAACACAAATACTATGTTAATTGTGAAGTAAAATTAAAATCGGAGAAAAAAAATGTCTTTTCGGTTTTGTTTTGTTTTCTATTTTTTAGGGAGGAAAATGTAAAATATTAGCAAAAAAAATTTTTTTAACTGTTTTCTAACATAAATATTAAAGATTTTTTAAATATAGTAAAATATAAAAAAATAAAAATCATTTTCTAATTCCTTTCATTTCCTCAAAAATAAATCAAAGGAAAAATAAAAAGATTTCAAAACGATGACACTTTGATTTCAAAATCTGGCTAACTGGTGGTATTTACTTGCTGAAACTGCTTAGGAGTTTCGTAATATGTATTGACCTCACAGATAAAGTAAAAAGGAAACAATGAAATGCATTCGGTTCTGCCACGGAAGTGAAATGTAACTGTCCCAAAAATAGGACGCTGGGCGCTAATGGGTTGCATATTCATTGTGGTATACATACATGGTGTCCAACAAAGGACTCCCTCATTTTAAAATTAAATAACTCGGCAACGGAGATCGATAGAAGAACGAAACCAGTGATATGCTTAGTCTGAAAGCCGTTAAAATATGATACAAAAGTTTCAAAATTAGTTATAAATGTTGCCGACAGGTGGCGCTGCAGGTTGTAATAGCTATTCAGAATCCGATAAGAAATCTATAAACTGTCCTTGGCAAGCACGAAAAATGCCTAATTTGAATCGATTGTGATGTGATTGCAACGATTACTTGCAAATGACAGTATAGATTTCTTATCGGATTCTGAATAGCTATTACAACCTGCAGCGCCACCTGTCGGCAACATTTATAACTAATTTTGAAACTTTTGTATCAGATTTTTACGGCTTTCAGACTAAGCATATCACTGGTTTCGTTCTTCTATCGATCTCCGTTGCCGAGTTATTTAATTTTAAAACGAGGGAGTCCTTTGTTGGACACCCTGTATATAAAATTGAAGGATTTATAGAACATTCAACTTGGAATCAGCATACTTGTAATTAACACGCACTGGAAGTTGCTGTCTGAGGCTTATTGAAAGCATACTGAGAATATTTCATGCCTAATATTTCAAGTAATTGAGAATATTTTATGCCTGTGACCAATATCAATAAAAGCTGGTAAGGTTATTCATTTTTTATCCAATAAATGCATGATAACTTAACCTTAGTCTTTCTCCACATAACTTAATGATTATAATTCTAGCTTATTATTTTTTATACACAAAAATCGTCGTTAACTGAGAATTATTAACACGTTGTGTGAATTTGTAAGAGAACGGCAGTCTTGTCACAATAAGTATAAGCGTTACACATTTTGTTGCAACAAGTATAAGTTTGTTGGCAGTATTATACAACGTAAGTATTTGAAAGTGGTGGGTTCAAAATTGTGTTCAATGTTGATTGTAAGAAATTGCTTTTTTAATCTTCAGAATGTTTCCCAAATCATCTGATCCTCAGTTAATTTTCACTCGCATTTCTGTTACAAAGAATTTTAAAAATATCATTTTGAAACAAAATGATAGATACTTCTCTTTTAAAATTTTCTTGCAAACGCTGCTGTTGCTCTTATCTAACCTGTCACTTTTTTAATATATCTGAAAACATATGTGAATGTAAACATTTCTCTGTAAAACGAAATACTGTTTTATCGTTGGAGTTAATAAAGTATGAAAAAATACGCTTTCTCGACGTATCAAAAAATTCTTTAGAAAGTCACATGTTTTAGACATTTATAAACAATATATTCTTTTCACGTGGAGAATATTATAAATCTCACTAGTTTTCTTTTGAATAACGCAAAGCATTTTAAAAATTACGATCATTAGTAATTTTTGACAGATTCGTTTTCTTTTTATATTCAGGACTTTTGTAGGAAAAATGACATAAACGCTGTGATAGAATGCCATTCCATTCCTTACCTAGAAAACCTTTTAAAAATTTGAAAAAATATTTTAGTGTACGATTATTTAAAACAAATATTTTTTAACTAATATCAAAAAATTTGAGAAAAATGTGAGAATTTCCATTTTTCTGAAAGCCCTCCTTGAATAAAACTCATACTTTGAAAATAATCTAATTAAAAAAATCACTCTAAAGAAGTTTCTTAAAAATTACAAAAATAAATCTGAATTGTATATAAAAAGTATTCTTCAAAACCAGCTTTATTCTTAATCTTCGTTTTAAGATTCAACTTTCAACCTGATTACTTTTTAAATAAATACTTATTTTATTATTTTGACGTGCTTTAAAGAAATGAAACTAAAGTTATGGGAAATACATATATTGTTCAATTAGGGTTGAATGTGAATAAACTCAATTTAATAGAAAAACAATACTTTTAAACATCGTTAATCTCAAAATGTTGCAAATTCTAATCATCTATAAATTAGATATCTGAGTCAGTGTTTTGAATTTTTTTCATTCTAGTATTGTAAGATTTTTCAATGTAAACAAAATATATTTTGCAGGTTTTTTCGAGATTCTTGTTACTGTGAAATCCACATTGAGGATGAAAGAAACAGAAATTGATTAATTTTTTATGGAATATATTCTAAAGTTTAATACAGATTGATATTGATGTACTTATCAAGCAGCGCAAGATCTAAATAATGCTTATATACAGTCGAATTATCGTCAAAAGAATCAAAATGTGGAAAAAATACATAACAGCATCTTATAGCTTCAAGTTGTTGTGTTATCCAACCAAAAAATGCTTCTATATCATGTATCCAAATATTAGACCAGATAAGGGGGAGGGAAGTTTAAACATCGGTTGTTTGAGCTTAAATCAAAAGCTTATTCAGCCGAGAAGAACATTTTTAAGTATGAAAGCTATATTTATTAAAAAAAACCAAAGAAATAGGCCATCGAACATTAAGACAAGAGTAAGTAAAGAACGTTAAACTAGGTCAAGAGAAATTTTTTTTAAAAACTTAAATTTTCAAAAAATTTTTTAATTTATTTTTCAATTCGAACGAAACATTTGCAGTTACCGACGATATATTTAGTCTTTGATATTATGAACTTGTACACTAGTGGAAGAAATAGACAAAAAATACTATAATATTCTCTTTTTAATTTTTTCAAAATTAGAATATTAAATCTGTTTCCAAAATGTTTGACACTGATCAAGCCGAATCAAGAGTCTGTTCTAAAAGCAGCCAATTTATAAAATGAATAATTAAGATAAATAATTCAAAAACATTTTTTATTAGAAAATAAAACTAATAACATTCAAAGGTTTAGACAGATGTAATTTACAGTTACTTTCTGGAACAGAGTTACTTATTTATTTTAGAGAATTATTTGGCCAATGACTTATTTATTAATTCATAAATTTTATTTTCAATGCATTTTTCACGATAAAGTTTAAAATATTCTTTCCTTATCAAAGGAAACGTTACTGCTTTTGTAAGATAAGAATTCATATCAAACACAAAACAAATATTCTACCAACGAAGTTAGCATCAATTTTAAAGGAAGTAATTACCGAAAATCATTCTATCTTTAGGGGAAATTAATTATCACACATTATGCTAATCACTGTATCTTGAGTATAATTAGCTTAATGCTGTTAAAAGGAATGCGAAAGTTGTCAAGTTCAGAAAATTTTCCTTTTTCCCCTAGAAACTCAACTTCCTTAAAGAACATATTTACGTCTTAAAGTTCATTATTTTGTTTTTTAATTTCCCAGATGTGAACATTTTTAATATTTGATGGTATATGTAGACTTAACAACTACCTCCCTATTATCAGAATTAGCGATCTTACCATAACAATTCTGCCAAAAACAACTGCTTTTTTATATAATATATACACAGAGTTCGGACTAGAGATATCGAAAAGAATTATTTATACTAGAAGAAACATGCACAATTAAACATAAATTTAAGTTGAAATGAAGAGAAAAAGCTTAAAATTTCTTTGTTAGTTGATTAAGCTCAATATGAGCACCAGAAATGGTTCTGCAGATGTTTCAGATCTCTTGCCGAGTGTTCAGAAGAATGTGGGATGTTATTAAATCGGTCGTAGAAATAAGCTATTTTGCTGATACACATACATTCTAAAGAAGTTCGGATATGTGGGAAGCGAGACAGTACCATTCACGTGACGATCAGCAGTGTGACCACTTCGAAAAGCAGCCCAAACATGTCTTCAGTGGATATATATACACTTGTTAGAAAATATACAGGGTGATTTTTAAACAAAACCTGGCCAAACTTTAAGGGTAGATAAGGCATGCGATAAGCATCCAAAATGACACAGGAGCATGCGTGAGCAAACGCCATCTGGAGGCAAGAGATGGCATTTAAAAATTACAGCGCGTGCCAAAATGCCGATATCGTTCTGAATCTTAACGGTATTTAACTGGAATTTTTATATAAGTTGCCCTATATGTCTGTCTTAGAAGTTATGAAAGAAAAATTGCACTTTGTTTCGCATATGCGCAGTTGAAAATTATTTACTACAAATGTAAGGTATTTACTTCAAATTTTAATACAATGCTTCTCTACAATTTGGTTGAAGCCTCGGCAAGTTATATTCAAAAGAACATGCAAAAAATTTTGGGATTTTTTAAAGAAACCTTTATATCTTCTCGAATATTCGTGCTCTTTTTACGAGAATACATATAAGTATTGCGCACATCAAACAAAAGAATTGGTGAAAGTTGCAAATCATTATCGGCTTTCTGTGAAGCGAGGTGACCCTTTTCGACTTCATCAATTTCTGATCGGTTCCCTAAATGCCCTCTTTACCGAATCTTCAATGTAAATTGTGAGTTAAAACCTATTCTTTATATGGTAGAAGTTCGAGGCGGTATTCGAAAAAAATAAGCAAATTAATAAGCAAAATAAGCAAAAACAAGCATCGCTGTATTATTTTAAATGCCATCAGCTGCCTCCAGATGGCGTTTACGCACCCATAATACTATGTGATTTTGGATGCTTATCGTGTGCCTGACCTACCCTTAAAATTTGGCCACGCTTTTTTGAATCACCCTGTAGAAATTTGTTGCGATCCCTCCCGGCAGAGCAGCTGTATTTGGTTATGATTACTTTCATGATTAATCAATCATGAGTGGCTCTCTAAATAAAAGCAAATACTTCTGGATACCATTAGCCCAAGCACTTTGTATATTTTAAATATAAATTTCAAAACTTCTTTTATACGCTAACTAAGCAAATATCGAATGTTACCTTTACAGAAATTTGATAATATATTAATTCGTCAAGAATTATATTTAATAAAATTTGAAGATTGAAAGAGTCGTTTAAGTAGTTAAGTTACGTAGTAAACGTGCAATGAATTTACGAGGGTAAAAATTGCTTTTTTAAAAGTGTAACAACTTCAAATTTTGTCTGTAGCTTTCTACAGGGTGCCCACTTAAATAAGGACCACTCCCCCTTAACTTAAGAACGACGGCAGCTATAGTCATTAAATGGTATCTAGGTGTAGTAAAACGGCTATGCGCTAGGTGATGAGATCACTTACAGCTCCATCTGGCGGCAAACTACAGATAATAATTTCTCCTTTTTCCATGTTTAGTGACTTCACAATTTCGGAAATTGCCAACAATCAAATGTATATTTTAAACATTCTTTTCTTAGTGTTAATGTTGTGACAAAGTGTCTTTTTTTACTAAATCTTTATCGCTCTATAACTTTGTAATTGACACTTTCCCCCATCTCTTAATGTTTTTGAGATATGAAAGCTAACTACGGAATTTTCCACCAAGTGGCGCTGTAAACGGTCTCATCGCGTAGCGTATTTCCGTTTTTCTATACCTAGATTCCGATTTCATGACTGCAGCGGCCATTATTCTGAAGTTCCCAGATTTTATTGGGAACCCTGTACAATGGTGTAAGGGTAATGTGATATTCAAAAGGAACTGCGTGCAAATATTTATTTTTAAAAGAATTCTTTCTAGCAAAATATGATCCTTCTTCATTATATAAGAATTTAATAATGTTAATGATGTAAAATAATGAGTAGCTAATCTTGCTAATGAACATTACTTTTTAATGGGAAAGTTTTAAATACATACCACAGGAGTGAAATTCTTTTGCCGTTTCAGTTTTACACATAATTAAAATTCACACCAGTTCTAATAAATTCTTATCCTATGATATATCTGAAATAAGAAAAAGAATACATTTGATGAAATAAAGTTCCATCATACAAGTTGCAACAATTCAAAAGTATCACAAACATGTTTAAGCAACTGAAAAATTTTGTACCACTTTTGTTTATAAGCATAGTAAAATAAGATTTTTTTTATCATGAAACGAATTATCTTTATTTCTGCTTAACCCTTCGTGGGAGAGGCTAGCTTATGGCTCAATTTGGGAGGGGTGGTGTATAGAGCACGCCAAGTCGTTTATTCCGACCTCTGTGTCATATTTCTATCCATTTTTTCTCAGTTTATTACTTTGATCTGTTCAGGAACCATAATAGAGAGAAATAGAGAAATGATGAAATAAAAAAGAAGAAAATTTACTCGGCATATGTTGAATAAATGAGCATCTCCCACGAGAAAGCTCCACGTTTGCGTCGATCGTGAGTTGGTTACCAAAAAAAAAACTTTTGTAAAACTTTTGGCAATTTTCATTTAAAAAAAGTCGACAAATCCTCTCGCTCTAGCTAACTTATCAATTTTTCTACATGAGTCCGTCGTGACTTTGTCTTCGAATCTGTTGGCAGCGCACAAGTTTCTGGCATACTGCATCCGCCAACTTGACGTGAGCCCCCCAAAAATATGCTTATATTGAAAGGCAAAAGTTAGACTGAACGAATCAGCTAGACGAAATATACTCGAGGTATGCTCCTATTAGGTTAAAGGGAAGGAGAGGGTTCAGGGAGGAACAATCAAAAATTCACAGCAAGAAATAACTCACTGACGTACTCTGTTAGCCCACTAAGGGTTACTTGTGTTTTGATACTCATAAAATTACTCATTGCTTTATAAAACATTGTCACTTCTTTAAAAAATATTGTCACGCTAAAATGACTTTCATAAATCAGACTTTAGTTGTAGTTCAAAGGGGAGAAAATACACAATCTTAGTAAAAAAGAAGTTTTTATAAACTTGAAAATACAGTAAAACACCGTTTATGCGTGTCTCCCTTATACGTCGTTTCATTATAATCCTGATTCATTCGTAACTATTGTAATGATAAAGTGCTTCCCTTATGCGACTCAAAGAACGCAAAAATTCTTTTGTGAATCTTCTTCTCCCTTTCTAAAATTCGCAAATTTCCTGTCACACTCATTATTTCTCCGTTCCTATTAAGATGGCAACTTTTCCAAGAAAGCATGGGGGGAGGGGTAACATCCTTTTCCTCCCTGCCTTTCTGAATAAAAGCCTATATACCTGCCTGCACATAAATCGCTTGAAATAAGAAATGTATAGTTAGAACTCAAGATATTCAAAAACGGACTGCTTTTTGTCACTTTTAAATGTTTAATGTTAAAATTTAATTAGTGTCTATACTATGTAGTAATATACTAGCACTATCTTAAAGACTTTAAAATAATTACTTTGAAACGAATTTGTATTAATAGCATTAAATTTGTAATAATAAAAGTTGTTTATTAAAATTTGGATTTTACATGTTTTCATTTATATGTCGTTTTAAATCAGTCCCTTGAAAAACGTATAAACGGTGCTTTGCTATAGGGGAAAGTGGGGTAAAACCGGTTAGCTAAGGTTCGAAAGACTATTGGAGGTAAAACTTTCGACATAGGGCTTGTAAAATTTTATTAAAATATTCATTATTTATCGGAGTGCAATATATTTTTCCAGGAAAGTCACAGTTTCATTACTTTTTTATTTTAAAAAGTCAAACTACTCGGTTTTATACCACTACAGGGGTAAAACCGGGTACATTATGGGAAATTAGGAAAACTCGATTTTCTGTGGAAAAGTCGCAATCATTTTTATTTTAAAAGACAATTTAACAATATTAGTTACAAAGTTAACATGTAAAGCAGTTGCCTTATTCCTCCTCGCCACTACAGCTTTCGCGGGCACAGCTAAGACAGTTTTTACATTAGATTAAACCTTCTTCTTTATTTAAATTAGAAAATATATCACAGTCAACGCCTGGCGTGTTTTTAACGTCCTAATCGGAGGAATCATCAATGCTGACTGTCTCGGTCTTACACGACTTGGAGTACCCGGTTTAACCCCGAATGTAGAGGTTATGAAAACGAAATAAAACCGCTCAATTATTGGAGTAAATCCTTATTGTTTGATAGGGTATAAGTCCTTAGTAAACGTATAATAAGCAGGACTAAATATAGTTTTTATTACTGTAATGATTTTCAAGTAGGGACAGTTTAAAATCAAACGAACATTAGAGAGTTGGCGTCTTAAAACAAATAAACCTTCACACATGCAGTGCATTCCACAGCTACAACACGCCACTATGACTATTCCATATTACTGACTAGTATAGTGTAATTCAGTATCTGTCTGCTAGATAGGTAAAATAATAGGGCCAGAATCAAGGGTATCCGGTTTTACCCCACTCTCCCCATATAATATCTTAGTTTAATATCTTCTTATATTGGATTAATTTTGTCAACTATTTATCATTTTCTTCCTGATATGTGAGAGCTAGAGAGTTGAAATTTTGTAAATTTATGTGTTCTGTATGACAGTACCTTATTTTAATATTTTTGGAACTTAATTTCCAATTAATCGAATCGAACTTAATTACAAAGGATCTAATGGAATTTTGATTCCATGTGCGTGATGTCTTGATAAATATTTCATTACAAAAATCCTCAATATTTAGAATAATGAATGAATAGCTAAAGGATGAAAGTAGAAAGTAAATTTTTAAAAATCTTACTTTTCAGTACATTAATAAATGAGTGTTTTTGAAAACCATTTTTATAAAATTTATTGCTTCTTGAAAATGCGCAGTTGATTTTTTTTTTCGTTTCGTTTTTGACACATTATTACATAACTGACTTTTTATAAGCTTTTATTTAACTTGAGTGTCTTGTCTACAAATCTTGAATCGATTTCTTACCCACTTCCAATCGAGCTACAGCTTTGAAATTTATCACAGTGGTGGGTTTCAGTAGACAATACAATATTTTGCAAAAAAATTGCAATCTATACCTATTTTAAACCTAACAAAATGATATTAAAATTTTAGCCCTATATTTGGGCGATAAAGTTTGGAAGGCGGTAACCTCACGTCACGTAGGGTTGTAACAACACCACTAGACGACACACAACAGAAGGGGGCGCGGCCTGTGAATCATCCCCATTTCGGAGCGACTTAAGGGTCAAAAGTCAGATCGGGAAAGTGAGTATTGTTTCGTCTCTCTGTCTGTGTAGCACTTTTTTCAAATTCGTAATATGTAATATTCGTAACGAATATTTAATATGTGTTTTATATTGGAGAATTCGGTAATTGAATTTGGTTTGCTATGCCAACCATGTCGTGTGTATTCGTGTAAGCCGTAGCTAAAAAGTAGAAAATAAAATTTAAAAAAAATTTAAGGTATAAGCTTTTATTCACGCGAAAAAATGAACGCAAAAGTTGAAAATAATTTTTCTGATTACAATAAAATGCATAGTTCGAATAAAAGCTTGGGTGCCTTATATAGCACCTTATATTTTGTGTATTTCCTTAAACAAATGGAATATTCCTAAAAGGTAAAGGCACCGACACTTTTATTCGAACCATGCATCTTATTGTAATCACAAAAATTATTTTCAACTGTTGCGTTCATTTTTTCGCATGAATAAACACTTATACTTTATATTTTTTATTTTATCGTTTTTTTAAAAACTGTCAACTTATTGTCATTGTCTTTCAAGTTTCAGCTTAGTGTCTGAAATCTAGTTGAAATGCTACGCCATCTACTCTTTTTCTCATCTAATTGGAAAGAAATCCCCAATCAAGCCCTGTAATAATAGCTTTTAACGGATTAAAGTGTCAGCAGATTCACTCGTTGGCTTCCTGGTTGAACTTTATAAGAAGACTATATTTAAGAATAAAAAAAAAAAAAACTTTCGCGTGACTTCTTTTAAATTAGAAAAGATCAATAGCATTATTTTAAAATTTGCATATCGAATCTGTCATATGATTATAGATACAGTTGTGGCCACTGAAAACACACCACCTTAAATTTTGTCGTATTTTGTAAATGATGATGACACACATAAAGAATAATGCAACAGCAAAAACTATTATTCAGTCGTGTGTTGCCATGCAAACCAATCAAAATCACCTTCTTTTCAACAGTATTATTTGTCCAATTTAAATTTAGAATGTCATATTTATAAAATTGTAAATGGTGCGTTTACATTTTCCACCACTGTAGCTTTCTTCCGATGTTTCAACTGCTCAGTATGTTGCCCAATGTTATCTGATTAAATGCATTCCTAAATCGTTTCTGCAATGCGTCTAATAAGTATGTTTAGAATATTTGTGTTTATTTTTAGATTATGCGTAAAATGTATGTGCTAACATGACACTTATCGGTTTTTGAATGTTTTTACATGGTGTTATAGGAAATTGTGCCCATAGGAAATTCCATAACTAGACATAGAGATCAAAACACAAAATTAATTAAAATTTTCTGCATGTATTTGTAATGCAATATTTTCAGCATCTGATTTATTAAAGATTCGATGCATTGTTAGGAAAATTCTCGAAATCTTCGGCTAACGCATCTTAGACTTCCGTTCTTTGTAGAAATGGAGTGTGCAGCTGAGATAGCAATCTTTATAGATTTTCAAGAACTCAACTATTATTTTCTTCAACAGCTACCGACCTTTCCATGCAGACCCCATTACTCGTAGCAGTCACATACAAATTCCTTCATTAAAGCAATCAGGTCCAAACTTTATAAATAACCCTGGCGACACGTTCTCCGAGGTTGCGGACCGTATTTACTCATTAAAGTTGATTTAATAGATTAAAGACAACCTAACACAAATGGATGATCCAATGTTGATGAACAAAACAATTAGAGTCCCTCTTCGATCCTCCCCTTTCCCTCTAATTACCTCCCCATCTTTATTAATGTTTTTCTTTTTCCATTTCCTTTCTTTATTTTTTCAGGAGAAACACGGTGGAAGGAAAACAGTGCGACTTCCACGAGATAGCTAACGACTTTTCGGGAACTTGGATTATTAGTCTCTTTGGGGAGGAAGCGAAAAGAACTAGTAGGGGGTGGGGAGGTCCGTTCCTTGCAGCCAATTACTGAAGGAGGAAGGTAGGCGACATGAAGGGAGATCTCTTAATGGCATCTGACTCGGTTACGGAGGGCGATCCAGTCGGAACAATGGGTGACCGTTGTCCACTAATCGGTACTGACCGAGGAAGATTTCCTTTTTGTTAGGTGTTCCTTTTCTTGTCCTGTCAGGATGGAAATTCGTTGGCTTTATCTTCTAGAAATCACTTTCCTTGTTGAGGGCTAGAGTGGATATGAATTGGGGATTGACGAGGTTACCGAGGAAATGTTTGGCCTCTTTAAAGAAATGCCATTGATTTTCCGCCTGTGCCTTGGCGACTCTTAGCATTCTTTTTCTTTTGGCAACCAAAGGCAGTGCTGTTTGAAATAAAATTGCTATTTCTTATACGATGCAAAGAGGAAGGTTTTGGGATTTGAAGAATTTTTGCTTCTCTTTTATACTACTTACTATATATTGCATTTATGTTCAATGTCTATTTCGTATAAAAATGTTAAAAATTCACTTTCTTCTTTGAACTGTTAAAAACTTAAAGAAAGATTTGCACGATAAAGCACAAAAGAAAAATGAAATAGGGGAAGGTGCTGTACCTCGGCCACTTTTTTTCAGTTGAAAAAAAAGTGGTCAAATCAAGTCTAAAACCGAAAATTTTGGGTGCTTTAGAAACATCAGGAAATCAGCTTTTTAATCCCCTTTTGTATCTCCCCCAACTTATCGCGTAGAAATGTAAAATATAAAAAAAAATCTTTCAATTTTGGCCAAAGTACAATACTACGTTGTACCTTTGCCACCCTATGGTATACCTTGGCTGGAGTAACAAAATGTGACATTATCACGCGTTAATTTTGTACAAAACTAAACTCTTCAAAATCACTGCATGATATTTAGGTGGATATGATAGATGAACTATATCACAACTGAAAAAAGATGCTGGTTTTCTTAAAAGTATATGGATAACTAGTTGGAAACTTTTCTTTGCGCAAAAGCAAGTTATATATTAATGACTTTAAAATTATTCGGACAAGGAAAATAACTACTAGTCTTTAAAAAAAAAAGAAAGTCATAAAAGTCACCTTGCTTGCCGAGAATACTGTTCTGTTTTATTCAGCTGAATCCGTTATGCATAATTTAGTATTCATGGTTCCCTTAAAAATTTTTTTAACCTCCCGATTTACTTAATATCAAAGAGGACTTGCAGCTTTCTAAAGAAACCATGCATAAAAAATGAAGTAAAATTCATTGCGTATATGAATTTTACTAAATCAATAAGCAGAATCTTCATTCCTTATCTTTCAACAATAGGAGAGAAACACACAATTAAATATTTATAAAAGCAATGAAGACGGTTGGAGTTGATTGCAACAACCAAAAGCATTGTTGTAAATTATGCATAAAATATTTCTTAAAAAATTGTTAAAATTAGAAAAAAATGGATGTCAATTTGTAAGGAGTTGTAAGAATTTATTTTCTGGTATAATATTTTTGAAATTTATTGCCAAAAAACGAAAAAAATTTGCTCACATTTTGATTAAATGTTATTCTAATTAAATTTACTAAACAATCTCTCCACGGTGCACATTCACACCCTCCAAGGTATATTTGTGCCAAATTTTGCAGCTCTAGATCCAGCGGTCTGCCTTGTAGAAGGCCAAGACACACAGAGAAACACACGCATTCTCCTTTATTATTAGTAGAGTTAGTAGAGCAACTAAACGAATTCTTTATATAATTTTTTTTAAAAATTCTCCGAACTAGGAAGAAAACTAAACCAATAAATTTTATAGTTATAAAATGAAACTGGAAATTTACAATAGCCTCGGCTATAAATTAACGGTGCAGGCAAGATCATGACAATATCTACGAATTTTATATTGAAAAGTTATTCAAAATGTGGCTAAGAAATGCATTTTCTCTCTGTGTTAGGAATTTCACTACGAATTCTTCATATAGCAGGCAGGCCCTTAACCATCCCGAATAATATTTTTTGTACTTATTTACGATAAAAATTTATCTAAAACACAATTTTTTGATTCTGATACAGCAGTGATCTTTGCTGTCTGTAGGTGGTCAAGGTACAATACGATGCACTTTGCCGAGGTACATCACCTCCTTTCATATTATTTAATTTTCTCTCAGGTAACCATTTATGCTTTTATAGATAAAAAAAATCTTTCAATATGTATTTCAGTTATGGAACTAAAAAGGGAACAGGTGAAAAATTTAAAAATATATTTTTTTTTCTGGAAAGCAAGGAGGAAAATTTAACTCCTCAAGAAGCTTGAGCCGGTATACGAAAAATTGTTTCTTCACTTCAGTTGAAAACTTTCAACCCGAGATGACCACGTGTAAGGTGACAGTGTTGCCACTCTAAACTAAGCATTTTGTTCGGGGAAACAAAATTTCTCTACACTTTGGTTTTTATATATCGACAATTGGCCAAGGTACAGCATCTTCCCCTATTTAAGGTAAAGAAGATATTGTTTAGTTCTTAGAACCGATGAACGTAATTAGCATCTTTCCTTACTGGATGTTAAATAAAACAAATTTTATATCCAATTGGAAACTTTAAAATTTACATTGATTGATACAATTGCAATTCTTTGATAATATAATAATGTCATATTAAAATTACGATTTCATCCAAATATCTCATTTATGAAATAATCACAACTTGTCGAGGAAATAAGAGGAAAATTTCTTATAATTTTTAATTACACTTGCGACAAATATATTTTCTAAAAAAATTATGCTAGTTTCCAATTAACTTGTCATTTAGTAGAGATTGAAAATAAAACTTCAAATGATTTTCAGAACACTGATTTATGAAATTGTCGTGAATGAAAAAAAATAAGAGCGATTGGACAAATTTACATGCAAAAATGAATTTTTGAGAAAGTTTAATACTTATATTTTATAGTTATATTAATTTATTTTTAAACACTTTTCAGTTGCTATTTTATGCTTCTATCTGACTAAGTAAGGATAGTGCAGAACTACTCTGGCACACAAAAGTTAAGGAACTTTTTGTAAAATGCGAGAAATTTGCAATTAATACGAAAACTATGTTTCAAAGTAGTTCTGGAGAATCGTATGACATTCAATAGAGTATCATATACATATTGCAGTGAAGATTCGGTCACGAGGGCAATCAGGGGGACCACCAAAAAGGGATGAAGGCGAAAATGGAGTTTCACAGAAAGCTGATAACGAGATGTAACTTTTATCAATGGTTATGGTTTAATGTGCATAATATTTACGTGGATTTTCGTAACCATAGCACAAATATTTGGGAAAATATAAATGTTTCTTTAAAAAATCCCAAATTTTTTCGCATGTGTTTCGCCTATAACATGCAGAGTTTCATTCAAATTATTCGAAATTTGCAGAATACTTGACAATATGTTACAGAAGTATTGTATTAAACTTTGAAGTAAATACCTTGAATATTACAGGAAATATGAGTGTTTGTACTAAATAATTTTTTACTGCGCATGTGCGAGACGCAGCGGATTTTTTCTTTCATAACTTCAAAGCCGGATATATAGAAAAACTTCAAAAAAAATTCCAGTTGAATCGCATTAAAATTCAGAAAGCTGTCGGCATTTCAGTGAGGTGAATTTCAATTTCTCTATAAGAGAAGCTAAATCATGAGGGTTCTTGCACAAACTGAAACTATTTTTTAATCTTTAACTTCGAATGGTATTCGACAAAATGCAATTTAAATAATGTATTTAATTTATAAGTGTCCATGGAATTCAGGATATTCAATTTTACTAAAATCCAATGTTACTGTTCGAAGATTCAAATTTAAAAAATATCAGTTTGTACAAGAACCCTCATCATTCCTCACAAACACTCATATTTCCTGTAATATTCAACGTATTTACTTCAAAGTTTAATACAGTACTTCTGTAACATATTGTCAAGCATTCTGCAAATTTCGAATAATTTGAATGAAAACTCTGCATGTTATAAGCAAAACACATACGGAAAAATTTTGGATTTTTTAAAGAAGCATTTATATCATCCCGAATATTTGTGCTATGCTTACGAAAATTCATGCAAATATTATGCACATTAAACCGTAACCATTGATAAAAGTTACATCTCGTTATCAGCTTTCTGTGAAACAGGATGGGTGAAATAATATTTTCGCCTTCATCCCTTTCTGGTGGTTCCTTAACTTTTGTATGCCAGTTTATTTGTGTATGATTAATAATTATTTTACAGTACACTTTGCATTGAAGTTATTCAATTTAGTTTGAAGTTAGTAACAAAAGTGATTAATTAGTTTAAACTTGAAGATAAATTTAATTATTTTATTAACTGAAAGTTAGTTAAATTCAATGTTAATATTAAAGGTGACTACTAATAAATTCAGACTTTATAGAAAATCATTTAATTTTAGAAGAAAAAGAACGCAGGAAATGTGTTGCGTAAATCTAATGTCGGTTAGCTATAACTTTTTAAAAAACTTTTTAAAATCTACTTTTTTAATGATTATAACAAATTTTTTATGTGACATTTAGTCTATATGCATGTAGATTCGGGGTATATTTCGTCGTTTATTTCAGTAAAAAGACAAGGAAATAGAAACAGACCTTGATATTTTGACTAGATCCAATGCTGCACAATGTTGTTTCATTGTCTCATTAGTTAGCTACATTTTGTGCAGTTTCTTAGGTCATCATTACTGAACAGCAAATGCGTTCAGCTTTATGTGGGTTGTTAAGGTTATGTATAAAAGGAAACAGTAGGATACTCTTTCAGTCTTCTCTTTCGCATGTAGTGGTTTAGTTATAAGCAAATTTGATAGATCGAAAATAGACTAAATGATTTTGAATGTAGGCGACTTTCAAATGGGAAATTTTACCATTTTACTGTTTTCTTCTTCTTTTATGTAGCAAAAATTACGAAACACAGAAAAAGTATACTAACATATGAAACTAAAAGGAACCATTAGAATACCAGAAAATGTAGTTTTGAAAAAATATGTGCAATTTTTTGGACAGCAACTGTATATTATTGAAATATTTCCTATTGTGTAGAGAGAAATTAACGTTCTGTTTACAGTTATCAAAAAAAGAAGCACAATATCGTATTATAAAAAAGACATGTATACTACAGAGATGTTATCTTTGCAGAAATTATCCTTCTTGTTATTTTTTTAGATATTATTGAATCAAATGAATTTAATTCGAAATGAAAAAATAAAATGCCTCATCCTTCATTTAAAATGGCACAGATTTGAAAAAATTCTCAGAATCATTGTTATTAATCAGAAAAGGTAAATATCTAAAGGAAAAGTAACTCTTAAATATATATATATATAAAAAACAGCTTATTTGTGTGTGTATGTATGTATATGTTCGGGGTTTGTTTCTTTCTTTTCTACGTAAACCCATTACAGGGACAAAATTTGGCGCAATGATGGATTAGCATAAGTGGGAGCTAACGCCGTAAAAGTTATTTTAAAATTCGAGTTAGATTTTTATTTATGTAACGTAAAGCGGCAAGTTCGGAAGTTTTTTGCCTATTTTTTGCATTTTTTTAAAATATATTCTCATTGGAGAATAGTAACGTTTATATCATTGTAAAACCCAGAATATCTCCATTCCAATAAAAGCAACCTGAAGCTTCGGTGTAATTTGTTGATTTTTACCGATTTTTTTTCAAATTCAAACAAACATCTCTGCGAGATTCATGTCGTGTGAGAAGAAATATTATGCTTCCGTGTTTTAATTTATTAAAAATCGGAAACCATTGCAATTTTTCTCATCTTTTTCTCTCTCCTTTCTTGTTTGGTGTTTTATTTTGAAACGTACATTTTTGACGTTCAGATTTGCTGATTGCATTTTTGACGTTCATACCGTTCAGCGTTGCTGATTGATCAGCAACGCTGGAAATATCCTGTATAGTGTAATTGTACATTCCAAAGTTTTATTAGTTAAAAGTGTATTGTTTAAACGTTTGAAGAAATGTTCTTTTTATAAATTGCTCACATTTTCAATCAAACCATACTGTTATAAGATAATAAAAAAGTTAGATTTTAAAGTTTTCTGAAAAAATTTGTATCTCGAGCCACGTCGGTTATCAGCTAGTCTTATATAAATGAGAAGCAAAATCTGCAATAAACACAATTGACTTTGAATTTACTTCCGAAAACACAACAGCAGTGCTAACTTTACAAAAAGTTACCTTGCCTGTATTGTCTGTATCCATCACTACCGCTAGCCCCGGACTGGCTGGAACTGGAATTATTGCAAAGCTCTTGGCGCTCCACACAAGACATTGGACGTACTAAACGTAGATCGACAACTGTAAAGAAAGTAAAAGTAATTCATTACAGTTAGAATAAAATGCATATTGCATCATTTCAGTTAAAGAATGCTTAGTTACGATTAAGGAATACATCATTACCGTTGAAGAGTATACTTTATGCAATAGCTAAACCATTTCTTCCGAAATATTGACATTCTTGTCTATTAAATTTTAAAAACAAGATGCTTTGTTATTCAGTTTTTTTTCCCTATGAAAATGATGAAAACGGTAAAACGATTAAAAGATAGCCGATGAAAAGTATCAAAAAGTGAACAAAATTTCATGGTTTCAAGCAAACAAACACAATAAAATATTTAGCAGTATTTATAAGAGTTATTCCTTACTGTGGAGATTTGCTACGAAATGAAAGCGAAAGTGAAAATGCTTTACAATTATTGCATAGTTTTATTTTCACCGGGGCTTTTACAGAGGAAAAAACATGTGATTAAAGGTTTGATAAAACAATGGCATTTGTTTTAATAATGAAAAGCAATGGCACAAATTATATTTAAAATATAATTTTGAAAAAAAATGTTAAAATTAGAAAATAAATATACTACAATTACACTGGTCGTATTGAAACGGTAATGATCGAAATTTTATGATGAAAATAAAAACGTTTTCATGCCATAATATATTCTGAAGTTTCTGCGAAAGAACTTCGACATTTAATTAGTTATTAGAAATTGGTTTTCATTGCTATCTTCCAAAGTATATATGTTTTTCCTGTCGACCTTGAAAACACTTTAAACCCTTTAGTGAGTGGTCAAGGTGGTCTTAACAAATTTGAGCGTCGTGGACTAGAATTATTTGTCCCCCCATCAGAGCCTTAAACAGGAATTTCAGCGTCTATGGTCCAAAGAAAATACCTAAGTACTAATACAATTGAGTAAAAATGTCACCTATTCTGTGATTAAAGCCTTACAACTATGCAAATCGGCGCCTTTTCAAAATAGGATTGTGAAAGCCAGCTTCTTCTACCCCTGACCGTATTCACGGTTAACTTTAACAGTTAGATTACATGAAAAGGATTTTGCAATTCTCTTCTATATATTTATTAAATACAAAAATATAGTATGCTTAATATTTATAATAAAACGCATACAAACACTCTGTATTTTATTTAAGAGATTTTTAATTTATTTAGGGGCTACCGGGGTTAGTTGTTTTATTCGAATTTTAAAATAAGCACCTGTAGTTTATCACGTCAGATGGTAGTTCTCATTCGTATGTCTTCCTCATCGAACATTGGTGAGCCTGCAGTTATTAGCAGAAATAATTTTTGTGATAATGCTGATTTTGTGCCTGTTAGTAATTTTCGTTTTAAATTTTTATTTGCGACGGAACCTTTAGAGATATCCATTTCACTTCTATACCAAAACAAAGCCTAGATTTCTGGTAATTTATATTATATTTAAAAGATCTGTCCAATTGTAATATACCACTCACACGTAGCAAGATATAAAATATCATCACCTGGGGCAACTTGTTACAATTTCATTGGGACTGCTTGTTACAGTGTAACAACTTGCCCTGAATAAATTTTTATTGTACAAAATACGTTTCCTTTTTAAAATTGATATGAGGAACTATAAAAGACAGATGGTTGGGAGTACAACGCCACAGGAAGCATTTCTGGAGGCAGCGGAAGTAGTGATGACTGGTTGTTCATTGAGAAAGGCGACCGGTAAATATGGAATTAATTTCATGATACTCTAAATATGCTGCAGTAAAATAAAAACTTTTGAAGATGGTTAATTGTAATTCTAATCAATTTCATTTTTAATTTAATTAATTTAAGCGTAATTAAATTGAATTAAATAAATAATTAAACAATATAGATAATTTATTAATTTTTAAAGATTTTTCTTGGAGATGATGCATACAAGTTACAAGGCATTTTGTTTCGTTTCCAAAGTCAACAGTGACTAGCGTTGTTTATTTTAAAAAATCCTGGACTTGTCTTCACAGGTAAACAGAAGACGGAACTTCAACAGTATGAAGACAGTGCTACGAAGAGTACATTTTAAAATGTGTTTCGTAAAAATACTTTTAATAGTTTCTTTTAAAAAATTTTTGAAAAAAAATTGTAAAAACTATTCCCGGTTTCCCCTATTAATTGACGCAAAAATATGCATTCTAATTTATGGTATAAAATATGTCTACGTAACATTACAAAATCGATGACTGTCTAATTAAAAATAAAAATATGATTAAAGCTTGTAACGTATTTAAAGAATTAAAAAATTTTAGTTTAAAAATAAATAAATTCGGTATAGAGAGTTATTAGGCACCTTTGGATCCACGGCGCCCAGTTAGTCCATTGAATAAAACAACCCTGCGTAGACTTAAAAAAAACAAGTATATGTGTAGCAAATTCGGTAAGTCTGTTCTGTTTCGGTAAGTCTTCGGTCTGTTCTGTGGAATGTCAACAGACAGACAGATACATGCTTGCCTTTTATAATTAACTAGATGTTACCCGCGACTTCGTGCGCGAGGAATTTGAATTATTGTTTTTTTTTAATTCACGAATGTAAATGTTTCGTTGCATGTTGAAAGGGGAAATTACACATTCTGACGGTTGATAATACATAATTGGACGACTAAAAGGAGTGTAATGTACATGTCTGCTGTTATAGTTAGGTAATTTGGTTATGCGTGCGAACACACTTTTGAATACTACATTTTTTGTTTTACGTTTTCTGCACGAATGTAGAGGTTCTGTGGGTTGGACACACGTGAACACGCTACATTTATTTACCCATGCTAAAAATATGGCTTTCCTAAATGTACGCCTGCCACTTTGAGTGTCTGGTCCTGAGCCTGGCAAATGCTATTTTTATAGGGATTTGTTACTTTTGAACTGGAATGGTAAATGCTTCGGTATTATTGGAATGCGTGGAATTAAAACACTCTCTCCTCTCGCTATGCCTATCATAACAGTAGTTCACACAACGTTTGGACCTAAGTGTGTAATTTGTTACCGTGTGCCATTGCGCAGTCTTGGTGCATTAAGGTTACATATCAATAGTACTGGCACACCGACATTTAATCTCAGCTTGTCAGAAGGTACCCCTGACAATTCCAAGGAGTTGAAAAACTCTTATATATGATGTTACTTGTTATTGCCCATTACTGTAACTACAGACAGGTATTCTGTAATTCCTTTAAACTTTTCTGTCATATTTTTTCATTTATCTGACCTAAACTTTCATTAGTGAGTGCCAAAATTACTAATATTACAACCATTCTCTATTCCTCATGATAGCTTGAAGTGCTGGATAAACCTTGCTTATCAGCTCCTTTGTTCTATGAACAATTTTGAAAAATTCCCCTTTCAATTTAATACACTGTTTGAATCGCTTTTAAACCGACCTTCACCCTTTGTCTTTACAAATTTCAGCTAAGCTCATTTGAGTTGATTGAGAAGGAGAGCCTTCCAAGTACTGCTATAAGCATTCTGAAAAAATAACCACTTCCAATCTGTTGAAAACACTATCGAAAACGTTTTTTTGTCCTAAGTTCAACAGTGAAACGAACTCAGTTAGTCGCTGTTGCAATTCTTCTTTCTCGTAGTGCAGTTTCTGCATTAGGTCATTAATAATTTCTTTTATCCTGCACGGTCTACTCATTCCAAAGCTCGATATGTCTTTACCAGATATCGCAACATCACTTAAATCTTCTACCTAATTTAATTCTCCGTTCCTGTAAATTACATCATTGTACTCAACAGTATCATCATGTTATATGTCATCCGTTTCTACCATTCAAAAGAATACATGAAACAAAATATATCTTCGTATATTTTCCTTTAGTTATAATTAACTTTATTTTTTAAATTTTAATCTAAAAACTCTTGCAACTATATTATATCTATCAATATATTTCTGACCCGACGTCAATTTATCGAAAATTTCGTGAATAAAATCTGATAAGGAAAAGAACAAATATTGATTGATTGATTTGAGGGTTTTTTGGGGATTTTTAGCTGAAAAGGCTATCATCCCCGTATTCACAAAAGGTTCAAATTAAAAAATGTCAAAAAACTTCAGGTTCTGGAGGAAAATATGAAGGTTCTGTTTATTTTCAAAGACTTTGCTTGTGAGTTTCTTAAATCTATAGGTTGCTCAAAAAACAAGTCCAAGTTTGTTCCAGAGAAGAATAAATATAAATAACTAAAATTAAATAGACTGCAAACTCAAAAAATTAAAATCAAACGTCGAGTTGAGTAATTTCAGTTATTATTCCACAAATTAATTATTTTATTTATTTCTTTTCACAGCAAGATCACATAATCGCAGTTTTCTTTATGATCACGTGATGTCTGACTTTAAAAATAAGTTATTCCACAAGTTTACGCATTCCTTAAGGAACACGTGACAGTTGGTTGAAAAATAAAGTGGTAATCTTCATCGCGAATCGCTGAGTCAATGGGCCTTTCTTTGTTAATTATTTAATTGTTGTCTGTAGTTAGAAATATTGATTTTATGATAAAATCACATATCCTATGTCCATTCCTCGGTTTCAAGCTACAACTCTGCCAATTTTCATCCAAATCGATTCGATAGTTTGGCCATGAAAGCGTAAGAAACAGACAGACCGACAGACAGACAGACACACTTCCACATTTATTATATTATAAGGATTAAGGATTTATTATTTCTTAGGAAACGCAGGTAAAGATTACAGATGATTTTAACTGCAGTGATTTTTTAATCTAATTAAATAAGCTTTAGAATTCTTTAAGAACCAATGAAAACATTGCCAAACTATATTGGAAAAAAATAAACAGGAAAAATAATGGTAAAGTAATCACACCGTTGCCTAGCAACTGAATATTATTAAATTTGCTTTATTTTAAAATTCGTCTGCGTGTCAACTTTCTATTAAATTTTGAAAAATTAATAAAAATTGAAGGAAAAATGTCACAGATATAAAATTGGTATCAATGAAAAGGTAAAATTTTGAACTTTAAACTGGTATAAAAATAATTTTGAGGGATAATATGCTCCGAACTTACAGCTGAAAAATTGTTTCGGTTAATTTTTAATTAACTGACTGTTTAATTAATTAACTTTTGCGCTTTGAAAAGTTGACAGTAATCTTCCCCTTGTCTTAATTAATGAGTGTGCAAATTTTGGTTGAAATCAGTGCCGTTGTTTAGGAGGAGATGTGTAACAATGACTTTTATTTATTAATAGACTAGCCGCCATGATAAACAAATTTGTTCGGTATTGTGGAACTTGCGCACAGCCTCATTAGCGCTAAGTCATTAAGTAGTGTCCTTTGCGCACAAGCGTTGGAAAGGTTGCAGTATTGTAAACTTTATCGATGTCTATATGACTTTGCAACCGATTTGGCGTAGATTTGCGCACTGAAAACTTTTGGCATATAACAGTCAATCAATGTCAGTGCCCCCTGCTTCAACGATGCTTCCGTGGGAAAATGCTAAAGACTTTAATAACTGTTATTCTCAAACAAGTGACTAATACCGATATAATTTAGGGGTCTATTCTGGTTAGATTAAAATATAAATAATCGATATAAGTTAATCGCAATGTTAAATAAATTGAAAATAAATGAATAAGAAATGAAAAAGAAATTGCTTCTCAGAAAATTGATTGAAAAAGGAACTCGTTTATAAATTTACTCCTAAAAATTATGAATCGGTTTATTAACCGAGGTTCAATTTTTAGTCTTATTTAACCAAATCCGTCAATAGGTTCTCAGGTCAATAGGTCTGTCGGTATGCTTATTCATGTATATGTGAAAACGATATAATAATTTCTTAATTATAATTTAATTATAATTTCTTCGTTTATTTAAAATAAGGAAAGAGAATGCACAGGACACATTTTAAAATCAAGCTCAAACATTTATCAGTACTATTTCGCTGTTTCACTTGTTCTCAAAATAAGTACTTTAATTTCACTTTAACAGTCAAGTTGTCTTTAAGTATGTGCCTCATACCTATTAAGAAACAAATTGTGAGAAAATTTTTATCATTTGTTAAAGTAGATAAAAGTCAAGTTTAATAATTGCAGAAATTACTACTTCAAATGTTAAACGGAACAATATCGCTGATTATTACATTTTCAAAATGATTGGTGCCCAACATGTTTTTGAAGAGCTTTTCTTAAATATATCAAGTGCTACAGATTTCTCGATTCTCTCTGTTTTATTTTAATGAATCAAAGTTATAAAGCACTATTAGAGTACTTTATCAATTAATAAAATTGCCATCTATCAGCATCCAAATTGCAAAATACCATTTACTTTCACAAAATCATGAATTTTACAGTTAGAATTAATTTAAACTCTGAATCATTTGCAGTTAATGAACAAAAACAAAAAATTAATACAATTATTACAAAATAAAAGTCAACTTCACTCAGGGTCTAATTTAGACATGATGGGGTTCTAAGCTATATAAGCCCCTATGTTTTCAACATTTTCTTTTCAATTCCACCAGATAGTCGCAGAAATCTTGAAAGTATGCATGCCTTTCAATTATTTGAAAATATATTGCCTTTTAATTTTAAGAAATAATTAAGGATATTCTGCAAAATCACAAATATTATACTAGAGAACCCTTTAAGTTTCAATTAAAAGCTTTTTTTTCGTGATTTCACAGAATTAAATTAGCTGATTGTGACTTAAAAAGATATACTAAACATCTTATCGTTTTCCATGCACGTGATGCTATATGTATAAAATTTGTCTTCAGACACAATATTCCTCTATTCATTCTTAAGAACTTTTCAATCGCGATATTAATATTGCTTTGAAATTAGGAAATGAGGGAGGAAATTTTAAAATGAAAAATTTCTTTTGGGGCCGATTATTTAACCAACAAGCCAATACATGACACATATTAAATGCTCCATTACACTAAAAATAGGCAAACAAATTGCATGAAATTTAATTTTTCAGCAAAATAGTAAGCAATCTGGTCAAAATAAGTAAAACTGGATTCAAGTAAATTATTTTAATATCAAATTCTGGTTACTTCTAAAAAAAAACCAGTTCTTTTCCTAAGATGAAAACGTTAAAGATCACTTAAATTCCTTCGAATTTAAAATTCGTCATCTCATTTTATTCAGAACGAAAATTCTGTTCAATCATACCAGAGCACAGTTTATTTGGTTTTAAGGTTCTAATTCAGTTGTTGTCATATTTAGATACATCATCCCACGTATATGTAATAAAACTTATGCGTAATTACAACATTTATATGTAATGATTCTCAAAGGCAGTGCGGATACTAGTCAGCACTAGCAAATAACTATCTACTTTTCAAATTTATGTGCATGTAATATAGGAAATTATATATAGTTTATTGTTATTTTGTATCGCGAATATTCTTCTTTCATCATTCTTGAATTTCTTGCAAATAAGGGAGAGTTGTCAAAGTTGGACCGTTGATCTAGATTGAGCCGTAATGCAACCTCAATTCTATTAAATATTTGGGCCGTAAAATAGGCAACTTACGTTGCAACGATGTAAATGTGGCTTGTGGAATCATTTTTTAGAGAAAGATCTACGTGGCTACAATTAGAGAACAAGTGATAGTGAACAAATGAGTGATTTAGATATCATCAATTGAATATTTTTACAAAACTAATAGCTCTTAATTTAAATAGCCCCTTGATTTAAAGTAAGTAGTAAAATATGCTATTATATTCTTAGACAGGAAACTTGGTTGGCTACAACTTATGTTTCATTAAAATAGTTTAAAGATAAAGTTAGGTGATTTTTTTTGTCTTAAATTTGCTCATATTGCACACAATTTGGATTGGACTAATCAAATCAAGAGGATTATTTTCACGAACTTATGGAATAGCCCAGAAAGCAATTATAATAACTGATAGTCCTCATAAAATGGATATGGAACAAATCAAACCAAAAAGACTTTTAAAAAGAATCAAATTATATTTTACAAAGAAAAGTATGCTTGATATGTGTTAGAGATAAGTGTAAAATTTTACAAAAGGAAAATTCATCCACCTACACCTAAGCAGGAATTTTGAAAAATCATCAAAGCTTAACTATGGCCACCTTTGGCTCACCTATCTTATACAGAGTGATCATAAATTATTTGACCCATTTCAAAAATTAATAGAAAAAACTGATAATGTTACTACTACGGCTTTTTTTAACTGGGAATTTAAAAAATTTTAGGCAACGCGCCGTTACGGTGGTCGTAAATTATTGGCTATCTCCCATATTTGAGAGCCATTATCTACGAAACTATTAAAGCTAGAAGAAAAATAAATCATGCATTTGTAGGAAATTTTACATTTTTTAATTTGATAAATCAATTGTGATTCGAAAACTGAATAGTTTTCGAGATATTCAAGACAAACTAAAAAAGGAAACCAGAAAGCACGCATTGACTTCTGCTGATTGGTAACCATTGCGTATTTAAATCTGTCGCTGTAGCAAATTTAGAACGCTTCTAATGGTACGCCACTTATCTGAAAAAAACTTTATTTGCTCTCTCATTTAAAAAAAACGCAATTGTAACATTAATTTTTTTTATTAATTTTTAAATGGGTTTAATAATTTATCAGCACCCTATATTTTGAACAAAACTTGTACTTCCTATTTTCTCTATTAATACTACTTATTTATTTTTCAAAATGTATAATCTCCCTGTATCTTTGAGATTCTGGTTCTCAGTTTTCTGCAGAAAAAGTGTAATTTTTTATTATCTAAAAATAATATTTGAAAAAATCCAATTTTCTCTTCTCTTTCACTTCTTTACATTTTTTAAAAATCCAATTGACTTTGCAGTATCAATCTTATTTAATTTAATATTAAGACTATTTGAAGCCTCCCAAAATGATATACCTAAATAACTGCGATTAACATTTTTGATATGTTTATAAATATTTATTATTTGCCACTTAAAATATCTACAGTTTTTTAGAACCTCTATTTTAAAGGCTGCTTTCACTTCTCTTTTGCTGCATTTTAATCAATAAAAGAATCGAATGAAATTTTCATTGATATTTAGTGTAAATTACAACTTTAATGGTATAATATCAAAACATTTCAGACAAATATTCATTTGTTGAAATGAAAATCATTCGACTTGCATTTTTACTGATGAATAGGTTCTATTTTCATCATCAAAGGAATAATTTTAATACTATTGCTCATACTTAAAAATTTATATAAAAGGAAAGGAGAAGGGGAAAAAGCTGATATACCGAACACACTCAAAGGAATAAAATTCAAGGAATAAAATTTTTGAAAATGTTCCTCGGATTTCCCGTTAGGGGTAAAGGTAATTATAAATTTTCCCTTGGGAAAGTGGTGATTATCCCATAGCAAAGAACACCCCCTGGTTTCATCAATCACTCTCTTATAAGAGCGACAAGTATGCATTATCTATTGCCCCTCTAGATGTTTGCCAAGTTTTCTTGCCAAAGGTAATTAAAACCAGTAAACCTACAATGTGTGCGGAAAGTCCACTAGTTAATGATGTGCGGAAATGCGCCTGTGCGCATCGGACATAGAACCATTTGTTCACCGATTATATTGGTTGTGTTTAATTTCACTAAAATTCTTATACGCAGCTTTGTCTTTATGTTTTAATTGAATTTTACTTTAGCAAAATATTTTTAAATATTAAATTATCTTAAGCATTTTACCAGCTCTATTTCAGAAGCCTTACAACAGTTCTACTCTTTTCTCCAGGCATTTCCCTAATGAAGTGAATTCCATGATGTCGCTGCTGATTGAGAGACGCAATTGAGAATATCATCTTACATCCAACTGCACGTTATCAAACTTTACATTATATAATAATTCGTATCTTTCTGCATTGAATTACTAAATAATTTGAGGACGGCGCGTTAGGAGTGTCACATGAGTGATAGTGGCTTCCCTATATTTACGTGACGTTGCCAAAAATATGAGCTTTAATGTAAAAACTAAAACGACTGGTGACTAAATGATTAAAAGCGGAAATTCAACCAATATAATTGCGTGCTATCTGAATTCAGATGCGTTTCTAAAACATGCTCAAAAAACTTCTATAAAAATAACTACAACCATTCAGATGAAAGATATGTGTTTCATCGAATATCTTTTATAATTCACTTAGTGTACTAAAGGAGCTTTGTTTACAAAATCATTAGAAATTCCATGAACTACATTAAGAATAAAAAAACTGTAAAACAACATAGCGTTAAAATATTATTTTCACAACAATTGAAAGACAGAGGGGAAATAGTGTTAGTAGAGGACAAACTGTAAAAGAATTTCATCATTTCTTACTTCCGCCGTTGAAAGTTGGAAAGAAAATAAAACTTCGAAATGAATAAAAAAATGAAAAAAAAATCATTATAAAATATTTTACAATGAAATCTGTTAAATATACAAAAGATATGAGCGTTTTACCTTAATTACCATAATCCCCAACAATGAAAGGAAGACACGTAATTAAATATTTGTAGAAACGATGAAAACATTTCGAACTTGATTACAAAAATGGAAAATATTTTTGCAAATTATCTTCAAGTGTATTTAAAAATTGTCATGATTCATGAAAGCATTTAACGATAATTAATTATCTTGATTCGTTTATTAAAAAGATACTTTTCTAAATCTTAAGATGCTGTAAAAATCTTTTCTCGACAATATGATTTAATAGTAAAATCGTCGAAACATTGCTTGATTTTTAATTAATTCAAATTCAAATCCCAGAAATTCTTTTCGAAGTACACATTACCATCCTCTAAGGCTATGTTTCAGTATAATTTGTTAGATCCAAGTCCAAAGGTTGTAATGTAGACGGCAAAAGAAAAACCCATGCGCAGACAAACTTCTTATTGGAAGTATGATTATAATATTACAAAAGTGGGGATATGCAATATTCATCTTTACTTCTGCGCATGCAAGTTTATATTGGCTCAAAATTCTCAAAAATATAAATCAAAAAGCAATCTTTCTTGCCTCATTTGTCAAAAATTCAAGTATTATAATAAATCAGCAATAAAACTGATTAACATTGTGCTTTAGATAAACTTCACAAAACCATATTATGCTCATTGTAATTTAACACATATTTTCATACTTAACACTGATACTTAATAAAGAGTTCTTTATGAATCCCTATTCAGGAAAAACTGAAGAATACTTCCGAGTATCTTGGGAAAGATATTCTTTTCGTCCGAAATATTAATCGCAATATGGAATCAAAAACAATGCTATCCTCTGTTTGGGCTTTCAGTCGATTTTTCACCGGAAATGAGTAATTTGCTAAGACATTTAGAAAGATACACGGCAATCTCATCTAGCAATTTCTAGGAGTACACGTTCACGCTGTCAACTGACCGTTAAGGAAACAGCGTTTGAGTGATGTGAGTGTCAAAACTAAGCTCTGATATTCTCCTTTGATCTATCATCTGGATATCCCAGGATGTGGACTTCAAACAAACGGAGACTGAAACTTTCAGCAGAAAAGTGGTCTGATAGCATATCAACTAGTGGATTTATTTTATATCAATTGCTGCGTTTGATTTTGTGATATTTTTGCCAAATTCTTTATGTCTTTGCAGATTCATGTAGAAATCATTCCTTCAGTTCGTTATTATTGTATACTCTTTATTCAATTTAAACTTTTTCTCGCTATGTTGTGTGTGAAGAAAAGATTACAAATCGACGAATGAACCCGTAGATATTTCTTCATGATTTATAAGATATTTCTGTCCATTTTTTATTTGCTTTATTTACTACTACATTTTTGTTTTGTTTCCTAGAGATACTGAAATGTGACTTCAGGCTAAATGAGCAACATTTTTTAAATTCAAACGAAAGGAAAATAAACTGTTAGAGAAAACTAATTTGATATTTTGTCAGTTCTTGGATTTATTCTATATCAAATGTTTGATTTGGATTCTCCGTCTTTATGCAAAATTTTTGATGTTTTTAAAAATCCACAGGGAATTCATGTCTGAAATCCGGCATTATTGTAAAAATACTTTGATGATTTACTAGAAATAATAACGCAAACATTTTAAAAATTTCTGTTTGCTTTTTTTATGTATTGATTTTTTTAATGTTTTCTTATGTGAAAAGCAATGAACGCACATTAAATGAAAGATCTAGCAGCATACTTCCTTTTTATTTGCAAATTACTTCTATTTGTTTAGAATGCATAATTTTTACTATATAGATTTATTACGGTAGATGCAAAAAGTACATTTTTTTAAAAAGATCATTAGTATTTTAGCCCTTAAGTTCTGCATTTTCAGTTTAATGCTTTCAAAGATAGCTTATTTAAATAATGACTTATTAATATTCAAGTTTTCAAGCTAATGCAAACAAATTTTAAATTGAAATAAAATAGGTAATTCTTGTGTCAATATTTATTCACCCACATCAATGCTATCATAAATGTGATGAAATTTAATACACTGAAGAGCTAAAAAAACTGGTACAGGCGTGCAAATGCAAATAACGGAAATATACAACCAATAATCGTAATCCGATGCGGTCGGTAACGCCTATATAAGACAACAGATGTCTGACAAATGTATTAGATCGGTTCCTGCTTCTGCAATGGCAGGTTATCAAGATTTAAGTGACTTTGAACGTGGCGTTATAATCGGCGCACGACAGATGGGACATAGCATCTCCGAAGTAGCGATGAAATTTGGATTTTCGCGTACAACCATTTCACGAGTGTACCGTGAATATCAGATATCCGGTAAAACATGAAATTTCCGCCATCGGTGCGGCCGGTAAAAAGACCTTGAAAAAACTGGACCACTGATGTCAGACGCGAATCCTTAAACGAGATAACGTGCAATACTTCCTCATATTGTCGCGGATTTCAGCGCTGGTGCATCTACAAGTGTCAGTGTGCGAAATTTTCAACGGGCCGTCATTAATATGGGCTCTCAGAGCCTAAGGCCTACTCGTGTACCGTTGCTGACTGCACGGCACAAAGCTTTACTAGTCTCCTGGGCCCGACAACACTACCATTGAACTGTTGATGACTGGGAACACGTTGCCTGGTCTGACGAGTCTCGTTTCCAATTGTATCGGACGGATGCACGTGTACGAGGATGGAGACAACATCATTAATCCATAGACTCTGTTTGTCAACAGGGGACTGTTCAATCTGGTGGAGCCTCTGTGATGGTATGGGACGTGTGCAGTTGGCGTGATATGGGACCCCTGATACGTCTAGAGACGACTCTGACAGGTGACAGGTACTTAAGCATCCCGCCCGATCACCTACACCCATTCATGTCCATTGTGCATTCCGACGGATTGGGACATTTCCAGCAGGACAATGTGACACCCCACGCGTCGAGAGTTGCTACCAACTGGCTCCAGGAACACAGACACTTCCATTGGCCACCTAAATCCCCAGAGATGAACATTATTGAAGATATCCGGGATGCCTTGGTACATGCTGTTGAGAAGAGATCTCCGCCACCCCGCAATCCTATGGATTTGTTGACTGTCTTGCAGGATTCATGGTGTGAATTTCCTCCAGGATACCTTCAGACATCAGTCGAGTCCGTGCCACGTCGTTTTGCGTTACTTCTGCGTGCTCGTTGGCGCCCGACACGATATTAAGAAGGTGTACCAGTTTTTTTTTGGCCCTTCAGTGTACAAAAAAATAAAAATAGTAATTCTGAAATGCATATATTTTGATTTTTAACTATTTTAAATAATTTATGATGTGAAGGTAATAAAGCCATTATTGCACTCGAGGATTTCGACTATAAGACCTTTAAAATTCGAAAGAAATCCTTACCTGGACCAAGATCTACGAAGTGTCCCTCACCTCTACTTGGACTTCGTTTCACTGTAGAATAATCACTTGTTGGCTAAAATAAAATATGATAAGGTTCAGTTTATTCTTTCATTGTTTTTAGCTTTAATATTTCTTCATTTTTGTAGTGGCAGTTTGTAGTAAAATAAATCTACAAAAAGTAGTGATAAAAAAAGGGCGATTCAAAAGCAAGGAACAAGTTTTAAAATCACAAGCGAATGAACATAAAACTATGCCGTTTGCATAGAAATATTTAAAAAGTTGACAGATTTTTCTGTCAAGAAAAAAGATTTAGTGGTATAATAGTTAACAATGTTAAGCACCAGATGTTTCTTCAGTTGTCGTAGGATGCATTATATGCGATAACCACACAATTCGAGCTACCTCCGCCCTGCCTAGCCCTAGCTCCTGTCCTGTCTTGTCACCAAGGGCCGAGCTCGCTGGCTTGGCTACAAGTAAAACTTCTGTAAAACTCTCTTTTCTGCCATAAAATTAGCATGTCAGGGAAACAACTTTACATCTTTGTAACATATTGTCTTCAAGAACATATGAAACTTTCTAATTCAATGGACTTTGTAGTATTTAATTGGGCTTTCTGCTTCTTTTAAAAAAGCATGGCGGATTAATTGTAATGAATTGCGGGTAAATTGAATGATCGTCGTCGTGATAGCAGTCGGAAACTGAAGGTAGATTCTTAGTAGTCATCACCGACCACGGCCCAACCCTCTCGCGGGAGATACTTTCTGTCATCGGAGTGGGTCCCATGGCCATCCAATTGGTACAGTATTGGTTACAGGAACAGGAGAATGGGACGGCGTTCTGCCATCGGAGTGGAAGTAAATGAGCCACATATCATTAGTATGCACTCCAGGGAAACGAGAACCCGCTTACTTATCCGGCGACTTCTAATCCACGGACTCTTTGTGCCCATCACGGATGGGGTGTTATATACGATAAGACGGCCGAAGAAACAGCTTAGAAATATTCAATGTATAGCCCTCCTTTTCAAACGTTTAACTGTCAGAAATGGAACCTCATCTTATGCAGTATTAAGCAACACTTCTGATAAAATCACAGACCATGAGCAACATAAATTTTGCTTTGTGCAGTGAAAATTGTGGTTCTTCGTCTGACAGTTATGTTTCTGAATGGAGTATGTCCCGTTAAACATTTGCAAGCCGTTACTCCGCTAATTGTCTAATTCTACATTACGCATCCCACTGCCAATTGTTGAGCCATCTGGTGTTTAAATCGTAAATTACACTGAAAAAGTTTCGGTTTGCAACACCTCCCCCCCCCAAAAAAAA
This sequence comes from Araneus ventricosus, assembly GCA_013235015.1. Classification (NCBI taxonomy): domain Eukaryota; kingdom Metazoa; phylum Arthropoda; class Arachnida; order Araneae; family Araneidae; genus Araneus; species Araneus ventricosus. The sequence goes on along the minus strand of BGPR01004306.1, from coordinate 67,265 downwards.
ATATCTGGTTTTATTTTCATCTATTCTGTACAAACGGCATCTTTCTATCTTCATTCATTTCTTAATCATTGATTATTAAAGTTTCTCTGGACTTCTGAATCAGCTACACTTCGTAAAATAATCACATTCGAGAAGTGTTACTTAATTTCAAAGAACTAGCTTTGAGAACACATTTAATCAATATTTATGTTGACCAATGCATATATGAACTAAAATAATTAACTAAGAAATAAATATAATGTTCTGTATTGAAAAATCACAAATATTAAATGAATTTTTTATAGCTGCTTTCAGATTCCTTCCCTTTCCTTTATATATTTCTTAGGTAGACGAACTATTTCTTTTATGTCTTTAAATTTCGGAAAACATTTCTTAGAAAATCCAACTTTCTAAGATCTATCTTTTTCGTGATCGAAAATTAAACACTTTCACTTAGATTTTACCACTGAGTATGTGATAAATACATAAACTAAGGACGATATTTCTGCATCCTTGATTTTGTATTTAATCTTTATATTTGTGAATCATATAAATCCTTAAAGTTACGCCTTTAGCAGCAACATCAAAATATCAGACTTAAAATTCATGAGGTTGATTTTTAAGAGAGTATAGTTCGGTGTGTTTAAGTATCAATATTTGAGTCTACTTAAAATTTGTGAAAGATCCTATTCCCTTTATGTGCCCTGAGAAAACCTTAGAATCACGAAAAAATGTTTTGAATTAATTTTTTAAAAATATTATTATGAAAACTGTTAATTTTTGAAAACTTTATAATGAAAACTGTGAAATTTCAATCCGAGCATGAGTTATTTTATTCTGAAAAATATAATTATTTTCAGTTAAGAGATTTGTAAACTATAAAAATGTGGTTTTATAGATGAAAAAAGCTACATAAAAATGTATCAGTCGATTACACTACATATTGCTTGTAATTTTATTTTGTGAAAGATTTAAATTATTTTTACAAAATGATTTAACTTTTATTTTATAAAAGATATTTTTTTCTTACCCGGTTAGACAGCATTGGCTCTCCAGAGAGCGGGGAATCATCCAAAAGGCAACGTGGAGTAGGCACTGCACAGTATGGTTCAGCATATTCATGGTTATTTTCTAAATGCTCTGATCGAAAAAAAAGCAGTCAAATTAATAAGAAATTAATAAAAATTGTCTCATACAAATAGTAAAATGAGGTCCATTTTGTTTGTTGTTTCATTCTGCGTAACCCAAATCAATCCTAAAAATGACATAATAATAACCTTAAACGGAGTTACCCTTTTCTGCCTAGGCATTCAGAATAACAGCCGCTACAATAGCTTGAGTACTGAGACCGGAGTCGTAGTGGCCATCGCCGGCCACGGCCGACCCCGCACGTAGGAGATACGTTCTATCACTGGAGGGAGGTAACTCGATCCCCGCCATTATCGTACCCCAAGGAGAAACGAGACCCCTCTTACTTAGGTGGCGACTTCTCATCTACGAACTCTTTTCACCCCCCAGGGTAGACATAATAAGAAAGATTTGAGAATGTTAAAATTGAAAATTAAAACGATAGCTGGTCCTCTCTATTTAAAATATATTCATAACTAAATTTTGAGCATTCCAGATCTTTTAAGGAATACTTCAAAATTGAAAATTGAAAAAGGTTATAACATTTGAGAAAATTACAGGATTGTATTTCACATATTAGCTGTATATTTTAAAAGTCACTGTTCATCTAATCATCTTTGAAAATTATATTAGATATACTACCTTATGTCTAAATAGCATAGAACGAAGTTCATTATTACGGTAACGAATTAATTGATGATTTGTTATACTATTATTAACCACATATCTGATAAACAATAAGAATGCCCCCCCCCTCAGCCAGATAAACGGAAGTAATTAGATGATGCATCGATTCGATAAGGCAAAAGATAATAAAAGGCTCCCAGTATCGAAGTGTGTGTTTCGTTTTCTGATATATCTATATTTCAAGTTATGTGCAGTGAAATATCCTTTTAGGCAGAGAATAAATATACATGCAAGGTAAAATTAGAATTATTGTATAAATCAAAGATATCTACTATCTAGTTCCTAGGATCTTGTGTTGATATTATATTCATTTGAAATCATAGAAACATGCTGCTAGTACTTTTAGAAAGTAAAGGAATATTATTGCTTCGCAGAAAAAACAAGGAGAAGAAAGTATAGAAAAAAATATCGATATCAATTAACGAATTTTATCTATAATTATATGTTTTTCTTTGTAGTATAACTTGATAATGTAGTCTTATAATAGGTAGCCTCTAATACCTCTGTAGAAGCTTCTCTGCATGTAGTTAACCTTTGAACTTTTATTTGATGGACAATATGAATAAATTAAAATTATATGCTTGATACCAGTTATATTTAGTTATTTCGTCGATTTTATTACCAACTGAAGTGATGACAGTAATGAAGCTTGATTCCTTGCCACAGATCATTCATACGCATAAATCTATGATTAGCCATGTGCTTTGACTCATTAATCTGTACTGTATATATAAAAACTGTTATGTTAAAAATATATCGTGCACTTGACGATAAATTTTCAACATAATAGTTGAAAATATATCGTGCAGTGATCAGCCCTCTGTGAATGATGAAAATAATTTCATATCCGACTAACATCTATGAACGACAACGAAGCATGGTTAGACAGTATATCAACCAGGTAAAGTTTCTGATAGTTATTATCTGCAACAGCATTAAAATGTCTCCAGTTTTACTTATTTATTATTTCATGTATGAAAGTTTATTAATGCCCTTTAATAAACGGCCTTTAAACTCGCAGCTAGTACTAAACGCTGTATCAAATGAAATCAGCCTGATAAATGCATATCGTTCCATGAGTTTCAACTAAATTACCTATTAATCTTCAGAAACTTCTGGTTTTCTTATAAGTTAAGGATGGTTTCAGCTAATTATACCATTAGAATACAATATACTCCCATATAGAGTGGCTAAAAAGTACCTCATTGTTAGGAAATCGTGCAGTACAGGATATTTATTTACAATAGACCCCTGTATAGATAAATTTCTCGCACTATGTGTTTTCCTAAAGCGCTTAAATTTTTAACCGCATTATACGGAGGTCTACTATATTTCTGATAATAAGCAAAGTGCGCAAGTTTTATTTTCGTTTATGAAATAAAATTTTCCAGGAAAAATGTTTTCAAACGAAAATAATTCGCCATCATCATTGAGACTCTTCAACACCGCTTTTCGTTAATAATATGGATGTTACATAGATATTTGATATTGTGCTCTCAGTTTCTTAATATCTTCGCGGTAGGATATCCGATTATTTAATAATTTTCTTTATTAATAAGAATAGAACTTGTGCTAAACCCTAGGCTATATCTAAGCCTAGACTACAAACAGTATCAACAAGTGATTTTCAAAGATTGACAATATTATTAAGGACGTAGCGGCTAAAATTTTCACTATGCGCAACTGATGGAAAATAAGAATTTAGAAATATATATATATATATATATATATATCTGAAAAAATCTGATATAATTTACTGAAAAAATTTTCATTTTCGAGTAAATCATAAAAAATTATCAGGGGACTCATATAATCTTCCATTTAATAAATGCAGAGGTGCACAATAAAACTATACTGAAGGTAGAAATTTCAGAAGGCCGTTTGAATTATCCCGATTTGTAGCGCTACTTCAATAAAACTTCCATACCTTAAACATCCTCAGGAGGAAGAGTTGAAATCTTTTAACAGATTCCGCACCCTTATTTGATTTTAAATTCCCTCCTAAATATTTTTACTCAATATGTGTCAATTAAAAAAATGGTGTACTTTTGCAAATGGCGTAAAGAATTTAAATTCAAAAGCTGCACAAGCTAGCTAAACAATTTAACATTTTTTTACAATGACAATGAACCATGCATTTTTTATGTTTGTTTTAGATGCAGCAAACGCATGAAAGGAAGATGTTCGATTAACTTTAGTAATCGATACAGTCTTATCCGAGACTTTTACTTTGACATATATAGTATATAGACTGTAATTCTGATCTATAATTTTTCTAACAATACACAGTACATATAATTCAACAATAGATTCTTCAATAACATCGAGGAGAAAAAATATCGATACTCTCATACAAATTTATTTGGAATAAAGATCTTAAAAAGCGTCATATCTGTCTATCATTAATTATAAATCAGTTTCCAACAAGAAATATATATGCGTATCGAATTATTCTATGTTCTGTTAAGCTCAATCTTCAATTTAAAAAAAACGACATAATAAAAACATCAGCTCATAAAGCCACTTCTAATGCTAATTTTCTTCTTCTTTTATTGTAACCACCAGATCATAGTATCATCGTCTTCAAAACTGATGTAAATATTTACAATATATTCGGACTAAGTTTCTCTCCACCACAAAATAAGCTCCACTAGATACTTAGTCTTAAAACTCCAAGACATTATATTAACTTTTTTAATTAACGTAAGAGCCTCTTAGTGTAGCTGAAATTTCAAGAAGGAAAATGTCTTTCAAGAGTTGCTGTCGTGCTGCCATCTGGTATGAAGATTTGTATTTTCATATGTTTATATGTGGAAGTTTAACGAATTAATAATAAGGCATTCATTTTCTCATCATTAAATAATAAAAAAAATTAAAAAATCCCTTCCCATTAATAGTAATTTTAGTAATATTTTTGTTGCTGCAACTTTCCATTTCGGTATTTAATTAATACTGAAAAAAAATTGTTATCACAGTGCATAGCGCATGAAGATATGTTTTTAAATTTAAAAGGTTGTTAACAGCTATTGACTTTAAATGTAATCATTAATATGTTTGTATATACACCTAATGAATTGAGCAATTATTTAAATCCGGAATATTCGTATGAGTTCCGGAGATCCTTCTCAACAAGATGAAAAGGATGGATTAAAATTTTTAAATGTTGGAATGTTGAATCTTATTTAATATTTTTAAAATCCGTACACTGAGACTCAATTTTTTATGATGTTATATAAAGCTTATCAAATTTGCTTTTAAAAGCAACAGCGAATTGGTAACTATTTATTTAATTACTAGCTGCCTTTGGCTATCACCTTGTTCGCGGGGAATATTATTTCAATTGAATCTTGTATAATTTTATATTCATGGCTGCTTTAACAAGTTAATTTTGAACTTCAGATTGTGGAAGATATTTAGCCCATGTTCTTTTAGTGGCCTTGGACCTTTTCTGTTCATTGCCTGCATAAATATCCCATATGGAATCAAATAACTGACCATGCCATGGAGCATCTAATTGCACGTTGCCGGCTCCATCTTCACCTTTTTATTTCTCTTGCAAAATATGCATTCGATTTTAACATTAAAATGGCGCAGCACATTTTATGGCTAACGGATGATAGCTGAATTAAAACTTGAAGAAAAAAGAATGACAACATAACAACCATAATCATTCAACTTATTGGATATATTTCTTCATATACGTAATATCTCAGAGAGCTTGGTTTACAGATTCTATAAAAATTTTGATAAAATAAAATACAAAAGCAAAATGTATTAAGACAACACCTCAACTTTCAACAATGAAAGAGAAACACGCGATTAAATATTTGTTTAAACAATGAAAACGATTTGAATTGCACTGCAACAATGAAAAGTATTGTTATAAATTATGCCAAAAATATTTAAAAAATTTATAAAAATTAGACAAAAAATTTTACGGCAACTAAATTGATGTCATTGAAAAGGTAATGTTTTGCACTTTCAGATGGTGTAAAAATGATTTTTGTACTGTAATCTGTTCGTAAGTTATTAAGGAAAAACGCCGAACATTTACTTAGTTTTTAATTAATTAAATTTCTAATTAAAATTTCAAAAAAAGGCTCCGCCCAAGGTGCATATTCCCACCTTCCAAAGTATGTTTGTGATGAATTTCGTAGTTACAGGTCCAGCGATCTACTCTGTAGAGCGCCAACACACAGACACACTCACTCAATTTGCTTTATTATTAATACAGAATAGAAAATCACACGTCATGGTTTGACGGGTGCAAATTGCCTCTTCATTCGAGAGATTTCCCTTCAAATTTGAAGTGTTTAAATAGAAATATATTCGAGAGAAATGTTTAACATTGATTGAAAACAAATAAAATAAACATATGTTTTATGGCAGGAAATATTTTTTTCTTATTTGCATAATTCTTTATTCAAAAAACCTCTGGGTAAACAACATTCCGTGTGAAGTATTTTTCGTTGTTTAACAATTTTCCTTGTTCTTCAGATGTTTAATCAAAACAAAGCAAATGCTTGTCGAACGTTGCCAAAAAAATATTATCAAATTATATCATCACGATTGCAAAAAATAATCAGATGCATTGTGGTGTCCAAACTATATCACGCGCATGATATACCACTGACGTGATTTACTACTTTCTATTAAAGAACGGAAATTAATTTGAAATATATGATTAACATAATTTAAAATTTCTCGAGAACTATTGATCATAGCGAGATAAATTTTATATCAATCGATAGCAAATTTTATTTTACTATTTTAAAGCTATTAAATTTGAAATTAGAACGACAATTACTTTTTAAAATTTAAAATTACTGAAATGTAGGTGCTCTAACAATGAAATAATGCTGTTTAACGTCTGGCAGTATTATGGCGCGAATTTTATTGTTGGTGACGCCAGAGCGTTACCGGTTCAGTAAGAGACAGATCTAGGCTATTATATTAGTAATACTCTCGTTTAGAAAGAAACCGACTAAAACTTAAATATAGCATAATGAAGCTTCAATTTCTAGCTGTTAACCTCATCAAATCTTTATTTTATGCATAGTATCAACCAATTAAAATATCTGTTTGACTGAAAATTTACTTCAGTGACTATATGATTTCTTCGAGCAGTTAACATTAAATTGGAAAAAAAATATATAAAAATGGGTTTGCAAGTCATTTTATTTCGTTTCAATTATTTCAGACCTTTCGATTTTTTTTCAAATTGTTGGACTTTTTATTTTCTCGATGAAACTAAGTATTATAGTTTCTTAAAATATCAGGATGAATATCAAGCAGGGTATCTTCTCCTGCTTGAAATGAATGAAAAAGGGGAAAACTACATCAGAAAATTGTTTTAAATATTATTCGGAGCATCTATACTTATAAAAGGCAATGTTTGTGTGCGTGTGTGTGTGTGTGTTTGTCTGCGATGTCCAGACGAATCTATAGCACTTACAGCCATGAAATTTGGCACACAGGTAGTCGTAATGGTGACTGAATGCATCTCGAAGCCGAAATTTTAAATTTTAATCTAGAATTTTTTTATTTAATGTTTTGTGTTGTTTTGGTTGATTTTTTTCGCACTAATTTCTCAATAGAATAGTTACGAATAAGTTTACGATAAAAATATATACACCATCGGAAAGAGCATGCGATTTCCGTTCTAATGAAGTTAGTTTTGAATTTCTAACGTAATTTACTGAATTTTGAGAATTTTTTTAAAAATTGTCACTTTCTCCTTATATTTTTAACTGTCAATGTTTTTTCCCTCGCATCCAACGTTCTAATAAACCTATGATTTTCAGTTTTTTTATGGTAACAACAGAGGTATTTATCTCTCATTTAAAAAAGAACGGTTAAAATATCTTTGTCCGTTCGTTTTTAATAATTTTTTTTCTTAAAGGGTTAAAAAAATTCTTTTCGAATGAAGTTCTTTCTCCGGAACGGTGAGTTTCTCCCTGGCTACGGATCTGTTGGAATTATTCTCTCCTCAATTTTTAGCATGTTTTTGCTAGGAATAATTTGAAATCATTTCGTTGGACGCAAGGGTTTAGTCGTAAATTAAGCAGTGCTGGAAGATTCTGACATGGGTGATAAGTTGGCTTTGAACTTCTAACGTAATTCGCTGAATTATGAGAGAATTTTTTTCGTGATGAGCTAAAAGAGTTTCTTTACCATCTGCGTAAAATGTGCCATAGCTTTTCACGCAAGCTCCAGGGGGGTGACGAAGGGGGTACTGTCGTGACCTTGAAACGTCACGGTACTGTGGTTTGAGACTGTATTGCATCAGCATAACTTAGATACACCATTGCTGTATATTAAAGATTTTCACGTTGCAATTTTTTTTTTATTATTGTTTTGGAATAACGTACTCTGTACTGCTTTTCTACATGTCATTATCGCGGGAAAATCAATGTGTATCTTTTGTTTTGATTTTGTTTCAAAACTTTTTCGTGTCATTGTGGGCGATTTTTTTTTCATGTTTTTGAAGTCCTGATTCCACGGGCAACGCCGTGCGCGTTCTGCTAGTTATAAATAAATTTAAGAAAAAAAGATACATTATGATATTTGAAATATGGTCCTCGCTTTTGCAACTTATTTATAACTAGCAGGTTTCGGCGACAAGAGGTTTTTCTCCCAGAATATTGACTATCTTGTATGTTAAACTATTAATATATAAAGCATAACTTTTTAAAGCTCACCCTGTATCCTCCTGTAAAAAACACCAATTTAATGTAAATTTAAATTTATGCGAAAATGATTTACCTATTTCTAAGCATGCTTTCCAAATAACAGCACTTTAAAATTCTTTAAAGTTAGATATCGACGTCAAATTTTACAATCAAATCAGGAAGATCGCAAAATATCGGTTTTATCATACATATTTCATGAAATAGTAATACGATGTTTGGAAACAAAACTTAATCTTTTATTGATTGTAGAGATGATAGTCATAAGATCTAGTTATCATCGCAGACATCGAAAACATAGGGAGAAGGCTTTTAAAAGTCCTACCCCAAAACTGGAGCTTTTTTCTGCAAGAAAATTCTCTTCTTTGATTACATTTTTTTTTTCTATACACGATAACACGGTCTTATTTTTTTGCCACTGCTTGTATAAGGAGTAAAATCAAATAATTGTATAATTATTACCTGCTGTTTGCTGATAATTCCAATACTCATTTGCAATGTCTTTGAGTCACCTAATTTTATAAGTAGGCTAGCAAATAAATTAAAAATAATAACTCAAATTCTTATGCGTATATGAACATTAATTTTCTGGTATGCAGTTGAAAAAATAGACATCAAAAACCTTCCAGCAGTGAGACAGTTATTTTGTCGAAATTTTTTAAGCTTATACTAGCGTATAAGCAGAGTAGACTACCGATTATTGAGCCTTCAATCTGAATATAAAATTCTTTTTAATTACGTTGAAATGATCTTTAATTTTAATCATTAAATATGGTCGTGCAGCTAATATAAATTGTTAATCCAACCTTAATTTATTTTAGTGACTTTACATTGTTATGCGATTTTATTTTATGACATGTCTGTTGAAAAGTATATGCAAGCTTTCGCATTTTTTTTGCTGTTGTTGTTATTCGACTCATTTTAAACAAACCTTATAAACAATACGTTGATGTAATCGCGATCACTTTTTTCTATTAATACCCGCTTTTAAACTGCAAAACCCTACTTTACAAAAGACGTTCAGTTTGGAACCCTTATCGACTTCATGACAACTCTAAGATGATTAAAAAACCCACGCCCACTTAGTGGACACAAAAGGTTATAAGACACTGCTATCAGCTGGCTGCTCGATCTCCAAATTTTTACGCCACATCATCATAAGAACAAATAGACTATGACCCTTGTCAATTGTCCTGGATGACAACTATGAGCTGGTTGAAAAACCCACGCCCACTTAGTGGACACAAAAGGTTACAAGACACTGCTGTAAGCTGGCTGCTCGATCTCCAAATTTTGACGCCACATCACCATAAGAGCAACGTGATTGGCGTTAGAGTTTGCCCGACGGGGAGCACGGTGTGCCCGACAGAGGGCACGATCTCCTGGACACGGCAAATGACCTGCTGTACGAGGGGACGAATGCAATGAAATTGGTCTCCAATTTTCGCCAGGATCTATATTTATCAACTAGCTGAATACCTCGCACAAACATTTTCCCCGATGTAGGGTGCACAACAACACCAACAGGGGGGCCTGGCCCCCCGGTCCCCCCACTGGCGCCACCCTTGAAGAACAAATAGGCTATGACACATATCAATCGTCGTGGATGACGACTGTAAACTGGCTGAAAACCCACATGAATCGAGTTGGTACAAAAGGGTTTATGACACAGTTGTCAGCCAGCTGCTTCTTCTCCAAACTTTCCTGCCCCACGAACAGAATAACACTTGAACTGCGAACTATTCAACCTTCATAAAGCTTACCTACACATTCTGATTTCTGCCTTATTCGGATCTCGAAGTAACAACCTAAGCAGCCAAGATTCTGCCACCCAGCCCTAAAAAAATCGCTTTAGAAAATTCTTTATAATGCTTATTGTTTTGTTCATTAATGTGATCAAATATTGAGATTGAAATATATTACTACTTTTTTAAAATTTCATTACTATCTAAGTTTATTCAGTTTTTATTCAATATTTTTATTCATTGTTGTATTTTAAATGTATACTGTTTCATATTGTCTTTATTATTTTATGATACCCAATAATACACTACAACAATACATTTTAAAACATAAACTTTAACAATCAAAATTATTCAACAATTAAACATAAATTTGCTGTTTTCTTTTAAACATGTATTTGTCAGGAAGATCAGCATAAAGAAGTAAGAAAATCTAAAATGAAATCCTAAGAATCAAATTGCAGAAGAAAGAAAAAAAAACAATAGCAGTTACAATGGCTGAGAACAAAACTTCGGATGATGAAGGCGAAAAGACTGTAAAAAAGCGTCGCAGGTCAGAAGACGTCCGTCTGACAATCAAAATTTTAGAATCCGAAAAATATTTCCGTGTTAAAAAAGTACTTGGATGTGGCACCTACGGAGATGTGTTCATGATGTATGATCCAACCAGAGATTCGAACGTTGCAGTTAAAATCATCACCTCGGAAAATATAGCCCAAATTGAATTGGAGATGTGGCCAAAATTACGACATCCTAACATTGTCCCTGTCCTGGAAGTGATGACGTTGAAGCCTGTGGAAGTAGCCGTTTTTGTTATGCCAGTTCAAAAAAAATCGTTGCATGATATAATGTATGACAAGCGTTTTCTGTGTCGAAGTGATTCTTTGGATTATTTGAAAATATGGCTGTTCCAAACTCTTTCTGCACTTGATTACATGGATTCGCGTGATCTGTGCCATTTAGATATTAAAGTGGACAACATACTTATATCAAATGATTATAGAGCGATGCTGTGCGATTTTTCTTTCTTGAATTTTAATACGAGACGCCTTGAAAGGTTAGTATTGCATTTTGGAATAATTTACAGATTATTGACGGAAAAATGCATTCATAATTTAAAATTATTGAGCCGTTCATAATGTTAAGCAAATTTAAGAGTATTTTGTGTTATATTTAATTCCACGATGTAGGAAGTTGTAGTTTATTGTAGTATTGCATTTGCATCAAATGCTTAGCTATTTAATAAAAGCAATTACTGTTAGCTAAAAACAATCATTTATCATTTGGAGAATTTTTCAATGATTTGTAAATAGAACCCCATTTTACCTTACATTTTCTATACCCTTTGAAAAGGAAACACACAGTTTAAACTGGATTGCATTCAAATTATCTTCAACTGTTCAAAAAGGAGATTTAATTTTTATTCTACGAAATTTATAATTTTATGTGTTTATCAGCATTTGAAGTTTAGAAAACAAGTTAATTTTGTAAAATATTTAAACACTTTTACTGAATTAACCACTGATCAACAGAATTTTTTTCTGCAGAAAATAGCTTCGAATGTTAAATTTCAATTAATCCGCAAAATATTTTTCTAAAAATTAATTTATAATTTGCAATTCAAAATGTGCTAATAATACATCGTTATTATGAATCAATTTACTATCTGAAATTTAGTATTTTTTGAAATACCAAAATTCATTTATATCAAACACTGATTAAACATGTTTGAAAAATTAATTTCGTTTTCAAATACATTACTTGTAAAAAATTTAAAATTTTGCATAAAATCTGATAAGAATCTATTTCAAAAAATTGTGGCGAACTCGTAATTTTGTGAAATAATTGTAAAAGTTATCGACATAAAATCAGATAACTGACTTATATCCCATCATAAACTTTGTAAAAGAAATTAATTAAATCAACAAACCCCACAAAAATGAGAAGAAACCCATTGGAAAAAATTTAATAAAATAATAGCTTAGATTTCCCGTTCAAACAGTTTCCTTTTGAAAAGCTTTATGTATTCATCCTTAGGTATGATTTGGGCTTACCGTACATTTATCGCCCGCCCGAAGCTTGCCATTCCCTAGGGAGCGATATCTCCATCGACGGCAGAGCATATGACATGTGGGGATTTGGCATTATGGCAGTGGAAATCTTCACACATTTCGTTTTGGCTACCAATATCCCTGATTGCAAAAACTGGATGAAGGAAGTATATCCAACACTTTTCAGCATTTTGCAGGTATTTACCCGTTCTTTGCATGTGATTTTTACATCAATTTAGAAGAGAATAATCATTTGAAAGGTCCTTTTTATTTATACGCACTGTAGCTTTGAGATAAATCCTCTTAAAACATTTTATTGTTTATATCGGTGATTTTAAATATAGAATAAATTCGTACAAATCTATAAAGGAAAAGTTTAAAGTTTAGAATAATCTCACATATAAATATGCAAGTCAGTTTGTTAGATTTAATTCCAAATGTTGTTTAAGATCCCTTATTTTCTATACCAATCTATATTTCCAGTATAATGCCACCGAGTGTTTGAGATTTTTCCCCCTTAAAAGCGCTGCTTAGAACATAGGGGAAAGAAGAGCAAGATGGCGAATGGCTTATTTTATGTTCATACTACTAATTAGCGCCACCTTACGGATACTACCAACCCTCTACACTGATGCTAAAAAATCGCATAGTGAAGCCCCTGACGCCATTTCGTTGTTTGTCATACGGTGTTAGTGTTTTTCGCCTGACATGCTGTAATTTTCAAGACCTTCAATGGAAGATCGTAAGACCTTCAACGTGAGGTCGTAAGACCTTCAAAGTAGTGGACTAACACCTAAGCTATTTGTTTATTTTTTTATACATGACTACATTAGACAATAGGCTTGTCAAAATTACTATTTTATTTTATCTAATTCTTCTTAACTAGAAAAACACCCGTCATGGTTTGACGGATGCAAATTGCCTCTTCATTCGAGAGATTTCCCTTATAATTTGGCGTGTTTAAATAGATATATATGCGAGAGAAATGTTTAACATTGATTGAAAACAAATAAAATAAACATATATTTTATGACAGAAAATATTTTTTTATTTACATATTATTTAAATATTTCTTTATTCAAAAAACCCTCTTGGTAAACAACATTCCGTGTGAAGTATTTTTCGTTGTTTAATAATTTTCCTGGAAAAAATTGAAAAAAATAAATTCCTAAATTTGAAATTAGAACGACAATTACTCTTTTAAATTTAAAATTACTGAAATTTAGGTACTCTAACAATGAAATAATGCTGTTTAACGTCTCGCAGTGCTATGGCGCGAGTTTTATTGTTGGTGACGTCAGAGCGTTACCGGAGGGTCTGGGCTATTATAATCTGGGCTATGTAATCCCACAAAAAAAAAACACTTTTAACATTGCCGATGAGGGCAAGTTGGCAGGAGCATGTTTACGACTTCTACATCTTGCCCCTAGTGTTTTTACTGTTTTCTTTTTGAAGAATATGTCAACTTCTTAGTTATTTCGTATAATTTTCTTGAGCTACGTGATCCACTATCTGTTCCATTACATGTTGAAAGGCGTGAGACCTACAGAAAATATTTTAGTAAGCTTACCTATAAAAGAGATGCTTGTTTTAGAAAGACACCCAGAAGTTGGAAGAAGAACGTTTAAAGCAGCAATAACAAAAGGCTAGGGTGCATAAAAGGGGTTACTACAAAGAAACTGAAGTTTCATTCCTTTAAATAGCCCGAACTTCTGACACTCATGACGTCAGTTCAAACTTCCAAATGTAATATAATGCAGTTCCTTGCAAGATATAAGATCTATGTTGGTCCTCCATCAATAGATTAAATAAAGTGTTGCAAGCGCCACACATGACCCGATCTCTACTCACACTCGGAATGAGGAGAATTTGTGTCTAATTTTTGTAAGTGAAAAACATTGGTTTTGAATTATATTAATTTACTATTAGCTCAAATTTTAACTAAAATAACCCTTTCATTACACACTAATCAAAGAAAAAAATACTTAACAACGTTTAATCAATTAGTGCTCTGTCCAATATTTTCTAAAAATAAAAATGTATTGAACTTTTATCATAATTTTCATCTTGCCCCGGTACCGAGGCAAGTTGACACTTTTGTTTTGCTTATTTTAAATGGAAAAATAACTTTTATAATATTAAAATAAAAATTTCTCAATTTAAGAACAGCACAACAAAAGGTCAATTTAATAATATATGCAAAGAAGAAAATCTACTTAAAACACTGAATTTATTAAAAATTTAAATGTTAGCATCACCATGTTGCCCTGACTTCCCCTACGTGGGTATGTAAACAATAAAAAATGTCATCGAAAGGCCATTCATTCCTTAGCTCTGCAGTGTTCGACTAGAAATGACATGATTTAGTTAACCTATCTGCAATATTCTAAATTAAAAATTTATGTGGTAGCTGTAGAGCCAAAATGTCAAGTTACCCATGGTTATAGGTTGATTAATTTCGCGCCGCAAAATCAGATTTGGCTATACTGCACTACATATGTGTTTAAAAGCGTAAAATGCATATAATGCATTTTTCAAGTTACAGCAAGATGAAGTAACGTAAAATATCCTTAATCTGTCATAAGAGCGGAATGCGTAATGTAAGAAGAGAGACAGTGAAAATGAATGAAAAAAGTTGTCGTATAAATTTTAATTTAGTTTGGCTCTGCATGATTAATTTATCTAAAAGTATAATTGTATCCTCGAAATTGTTAGACCCACTTAAATTGTGTAATAAAACAAGGTGGTCATGGTTTATTGAGCACCTTGCAATACTGAATAAAAGAAGAACATAAAGTACTACTTATAAATTCACTGCTTTCTATACTAAAATAGTTCAAATATTTATTGCATGTTAAAACATTAATAACTTCGACATGAGTTCCACTGGTCACAAGTAAAATTTCTAGTTGATATCCAACCTCATTGCAAAAATTGCAAAAGAATTTCAATCGTTAGGCCCGATGCACACTAGCCGATTCGTGTCGTTGAAGCTATAAAAATAACAATAGTAATTCCCATTCCTCCTGCGTACCTCCGTAGGGGGGATGTGGGTTACTATTGTTATTTTTATAGTTTCAACGACACAAATCGGCTACTGTGCACCGAACCTTATTCTTCCAATGCTTCTTCCTTTCAGGTCATTAATATTAATTGACACCCTCTGAGGCCCAGCCTACCCGAAAGGGTGTACGGCTCAACACGGGCCAGTGGGGAAAAGGCCATTAATATTGTAAACTTTTGATTCATACACAAAGTCTTTAACAAATCTTCTAAGGGGTTAAATACAAGAAGGTTCGTGCACGCCAAGGAGTTGCACCTCGTCGATCTAAAAATTTCTAGACCGACGTTCTAGAAATTTTTTCTGCAGGTACTTTTAAAAAATGAAATCCAAATGTGACACCAAAAAATTGTTAGAAATACTCTCATTAAAAACTAAACAGTTCTTCCTTTTATAAACTCTTAAATGTGGTTAATAATTTATAAGCATCCTGCATATTCCCTATTAAAGGTTTAAGATAATATATTTCTGTTTAAATTCTGGAGATGTTTCGCGATTCGGATAGCATTTGAGCAAGATACTTGTTACTTGACAAGAAGTTACTTCGCTTGAACTTATTGTCAATGACTATTTTAGCATTTTAATTCGATATCCTCAAGGAATTAAGGGTACAAAAACCTCCTTCGATGGGAAATAAGAAAACTCGAAAACTTGAATTGGTCATGCATATAATATCATCAATATTAAAGGTTTTCACCCTTCATACATCATGAAAAATTTTAGAGCATTTCAGAAGCCATTTAAAATAAAGACTTATAATGCTCAACAACGTCGATTTCAATTTAGAAGCAATTTGTTCCTCTACGGGCAACTGTATTTTGCATGTTCTATAATTAGTTTTAACTGCATTAGCGCCCCATTTTGAAGCTACAAGAAAAATGTTTTGGGCCGGACTTTGTTATTTAGAACAACGATCAGATGTCGAGGACATCACTTCAGATTAAACGGACTACTTTAACAGAAGGAAGCCAATGGATTTAGCGTGCAATAGACCCTTGCATGCGGCGGATCTTCTGTGGGATCAGGTCTCGATTTCGCTACTCTCATCCGGTCCCTAAAGCAGATTTTCTGTCACCAGGCCACCGCGAACTTCGTATGTTCGTAAATACTTGCAAAAAATAAACTTTTACCTATATTCGCCAAAAGATAAAATACAACTATTTTAAAAGATAATGATCATCTTTATGGGTTGCAATTCAAGAGCCTCATGTCTCATGACAAAGCATATTTAAACTACATGCATGTGTCGAAATTTATGAAAGTTATGCCCCAAGGTAACCTCTCAGCATCAATAATGATAGAATTATAGGCTATCAAGGTTTTTGAAGTAAAATTTCTGTGAAAAGTATTCGAAAAGTCTCGAAAATAATTTGTTTCTACAGATCCCATTTTACTCTAGGCTGCTCAAGATTGTTTAACTTCAATCGTTCTGTGCAATTTTGAAATAAAAAAAATACTCAAAATGAATATTTAAGTGGATTTAAGGAAAATGTACAACTAATCATTCTTCCAAATATGATTGAAAAAAACATTGCACTGGTTATGAAAACTGCGAAGTTAATGTATTTGTGTTTAATGCTTTAAAATTTGCTTAATGCAGGCAAATTTGAACATTAAGTTTACTTTCCCTCAAATAGGAGAAAGAATTTTGCAATTTGATGATCCAAACATTTCCTGGCTACAATATGAGCCAAACACAAGCAAAGCTGGCACTGAATTTTATCTACAGTTTTCTTATGCTGGAACCTATTGAAAGGTCTATAGCAATAGAAGCTTTGCAGCATCAGTTCTTAAATAAGGGAATGTACATAGCCTCTTGGACTGATCCGATTTGGACACATGAAGGTAAGTCACTATTCGAGTTAGAGCAACGTTTGCTTTGAAATGTATTTGTTAACCAGAAAGTATGACACTTCAGTTTTAAACCCGTCATTTACAATCGCCTCACTCCATGCAAATAGTGTGGTGGCACTTCACACAATTCCATTTTTCAGCCCACCCATTAAAGTAGATCACTCACTGCCGCTCTGTGCAAACCGCAAACCCCTCAGCTAAAGTTGGACATTCACCATCGATCTGTTCCAATCTATTTGGATGACTTCACCGTTTACCTTTCCAGACCATAATATTCGGTGGGTCATTACAGGTCGGATAGCGCAGAAAGCACCGACGGCCAACCAGATATCCTTGGTTACTGCGCCTCCTCCTCCGCTTTCCAAACATGTCCCCCTGCTCTGATTTCCCCAGACTGACTCCCACCCACTCTCCCATTTTGTGGTTATAGCTTTTGAGAGAGAGGCTCGATCCCCCTAACTGACTATCGTATTTCAGTTTTATGCCCTAATGCAACGAATGAAAATCTAAATGGGACGAAATTCCAGCTTTTTTCTCGTTCTACACCAATTTTCCTAGCTTTTTATTGACGAAAGGGTTTGGCTTCCTGTGCTTTAAAGAAAGTGGAGTAGATTACTGATGAATGTTCCTCTTAAGGGTCACTCCGATCCCCTACTGCACCTACTTCTACCCCGCCTTCAGAAAGCGAGCTTGCGCTTGTATTTTGAAGGCGGGATCAGCTTTCCCCTAGGCGAGACAACCTCACTTCCACTCTCTCCCACCCGTATCTACACCGGTCGCATTTCAGAATTTATGACCCGGGAGTCCAAATGGCGTGGTTGGATATTCAGATCGGTTGGGAACCCAAATTTTCGAACACGTCGCTTCAATTTCTAACGGTTTTCGCACTGACGACCAGTTTTGCGTGGAGCGGCTGAATGTGAGTGGAATGGAGCGCTTGTGATTTTCTAGGCTTAGATATTTTGGCAGCTTCTTTAACTATACAGCATGCATCAATCTTGAAACAGAAGAATGGTCATTATTGATAAACGTAAAGTTTTAAATGTGCAAAAGTGTTGAATAAAATAGACAATTTAGAAATTTTCAAATTCATATCAAATATTTCATTGGCGTTGAAACTGATAGTTTTGTTTTCGAATTATTTTCGATTTGCATGTAAAATTAGGAGTTTATCCTTCATTTGAAGTCGATTCAAAGAATACAAAAATTCTAATTTTTATCAGCGACGTAATAAAATACACAATAAAAATAACAAATGCCTTCTTTCTAAATTATGAATTGAAATCAAATAAGTATGGTAGAATAAGTACGTCATAAATTAAAATATATTGATGAAATTACAAATTGCATTGGATTTCTAATTTTTTTATCTTCTTAAAACATACGATCTTAGTTTTATCAAGATTATTGATGTTTCTTTAAATCTTTATTTGTTTTCTTGTGCAATCTTAAGTTTTCCATAAGAAATTAAGGAATCTTTGCTTGAAGACTTGGAAATTCGGAATATGATGTTTTTTCTCCATTTGTTTGATTTCGTATTGTAGAATATTTCTGGCATTCTAACTAAATATAATGCAGATATTTATTCTTATTTTATTATACTAGATAAGTTGTAATGTCAAAAAGTACTACTTGTTGACATTATTAATATTGATTTAGTCAACTTTCTTAACTTTATTCGAATTCCGGTATGAATAAATTATATTGAAATAATTATTTCAAATACTAATAATGTGGTAACTTTTGACAGCCTCCTAAAACTGCATACTGGCACACATTAATCTGTATTATCCATTAGTAATCATTAAACATCTGATGGCCTTTAACTTGATTGTTTCCTTATAAAAATTGAGATATTTAGAAGATTTTTCAGTGGTTGTATGAACACAAATTTTAAGTGAAGCTGTTTAGTATCGAAAATTAAAATACGTTTGGCACCATTGAAGAAATAACAATAATTAATATACTATATTTTGTACATTTGAATTGAAATTGGTGATGATAGAAGATTTTTTAGGATCCAAAATTCTACCACTTCAAAATTGGAAAAACTTGTAAAGAAGTAAATTGCAAATTTCTCTTTAGTATTTCAATGTCATTTTTGTTTTCTTATGTCACAAGGCACTTCCAGATTAATTTTATACTTAAAAGTCATTTCAAAGTAAAGAGAAAATACCTGGAAATATTTTTGTTTGTAATGCGATTTTTCTTTTCAGTTTATTCGAAATCTGCTGAGTTACCCTCAGTAAAATCTTGGAAGAAGAAATCACCCCATCTCGTTGATGGAAAAATTGATGAGGGTGAAGATCATAAAGAACGTGATGAGTCTAGTCCTACTACAGATGATGAATATTTAACTGTGAGTGGTTCAGATGATGATACAAGGGATTCGAATTCTATTAATGAATATATGAATACTTTATCAGCAAAAGATAATTCGAGTTCTGGAAGTACAGAAATGAAACAAAGCACTAGTTATGAAAGTTTAATAGGAGAGAACTTCTTTGATAAGAATTCTGAATCGAATTCGGAATTTGATTTCAGCCAGATGGGTGATGTTTCCATTACAAAGAAAGACGAAAGAAATCCATGTTTATTGAATTCCGGACATAATCTCAGCATTCTTTCAAATGACGTGAAACAGAATAATGATATTATTGAAAATAAAGAATATCCTATTTCTCAGTCGGAATCAAAAATTGTGCCAAAGGGATTGAAAAAGAGATGTATGGTAAATAAGAAATCAAGACTGCACCGTTATCCAATGAAATCTAAGACGTTCTACCTAAAATCTGAGATATACAAGAGCCTCTGCAGCGATAAACCTTTGAAAAACGTTCCTAGCTCTGGAATATTTCTGACGAAGCTTCAAGACAAGAAAATCAGCAAAGTTGGATCTAACGGAAGAAGCACTTTCTACAGAATTCGGAGGAAGGATTGCGTTAACTCAAATACTGAAAAATATTCCAGCTCAGATAATTCAGCAGATCCCGTATCATCAGCAAGCGATTCTTTAATGTCTGATCCTAATGAAACTAGTATAGTTGCAGCAGATTCTAAACAGAATGAGAGCACAGAAAAGGTTAAAGCTAATGAGTCCAAAAAAGAGAATCATGCTTTCGAGAATACAAGAGTGGAACCAGAATTTGATGAAGAAAATAGCAAATGGGCTACAGGTGATACTTTTCTTTCAGATTTTGGAGATTTAATTGATTTGAACGAAGCTGACAATCCATCTACGTCGCGTAAAGGAGTGATGTCTTCGTTAAGAACAGGATCCGCTGTTCCAAAAGATGATGAATCACATGAAAGTCCTGAAATCAATGAAGCTTCACATTTCATGGCATCTGTCAACAAAACTCTTGGGCAGTTAAATCAAATAAATGACATACTTCAAAAAGTTTTAATATGTGAAAACTGTAATGCTAAAATGAAAAAAATTGAACAAGAGAACGTAGAAAGTGGAGCTCCAGCAGAAATTAAGCCAGATTCTGTACCTTTGGAGTTCCGGGACAGCACAAGAGAAAAAAATGAAGACCATGCTGATGATGCAACCAATCTGAGAGCAAATTTAAATGTTTGTCACCATGAAATAATTTGCAAAGATAGTACTTTGCCTCTGGATATCATGAATTCACAGAATATTAATTTGATAATCAACTGCCCAGCAATGCAAAAAGAAATCCTTCAGCTTGAAACCAATAATGAAACAAAGCAAGAAGGAAGCCCTGAAAGTAAGTCTAAATAAAAATTTATAAAACAGAATTCTTTTTCGCGTTCATTAATTGTCTGAATACGGCTTAATAAAACATTTTTCTGAGATGACATTATTTTAATTCTGGTGGTATTTAAATGAATGCTGAGCGCTTGGATAAATTTGAGTATACAGAAGCAAACATTTTTGAGTTTTTAAAGAATTCAAATAAAATCATTTCTCGCAAACCATACTGAGCAAAATATAAGTATACAATTTGATCTTTTCTTATTTTTCTGAACCAGCATATATATTATTATTACACATAAAAGTAACTGTGAAATTGCCATTAGATTTGAGAGATCAATAATGATATGAAACATATTACTTGAAGTCAGCTAATAAAAAGGAAAACAAAAACTATTATAAATAAAATATCTTTAAACTTTATTTAATTGCTCACGAAGTATTAGTTGATAGGTATAAAAACTTTTATTTTCATTATTAGAATACTAATTCAGTTGAAGTACCATAAAGATATATAAAAATGTGATAATATGTAAGCTAATGTAATATTTTATGCGTCACTTTAATGTAAGAAGGAAATGTCATAGAGAGATCAAGACGGAGAAATATATTAAGTATTTTATCGACGAATATTTAATATAATTTTTTTTTAAAACCGGCATTTGTATGTATCTAATTCTACTAACATTTGAAAAGCTGGAAAGAATGAGCATTAAATAAAATAATTTCAAATTAATTCTTCGCATTTTAGGGCCTGTAGTTTAGTTTCTGTGTGCCATATCGCTTTTTTTTGCCAAGAAATTTTTGGAAATAAAAAACTATGTATAAAAAACGGAACTTCTTTAAACATTAAACAATTAACTCTCCTATCTTGAGCAGTTTTTCATTTTTTGAAACTTTGTATGTATGAAACTTTGGACCAATTTCAATCGCTATTCTGAAGCATTACTTGCGAATAAAAATAGGTACTTTTGAAAAGAAGTGACTTGTTATTTGCATTCAGTAACGTCGCTTCTGGTGTCTCTCCCAAAACTTTATGAAATGATTGAGACATTTATTTCTGTTTTATTCGAAGCAAAAGCTTACATCAGTTTTAAATATATGCTAAATTGTACTACTTTTAATGTGTTTTTGTGTAAACTTATTAGCTATAGGTTCAATAAGTTACGTGTAACTCATTGCACCGAAATTACAGTACATTTGAATTGATTATTTTTTCACAAAGGCTTCGATAAAAGTATATCCCACATTAAAATCTGCACTTCAGTGATGTTAAAAGTGTAAGTGCTTAATATATTAAGATTTCTGTTTGAATGAATTTTAGTATATCTTAACTAGTTTTATCAAATTTTCAGCATGTGGTGGATTAAAAAATCTGAACCATGGAAGAGGGTGGAGAAAATGGATGAGAAATAAATGTCTACAAATAGAAAGAGTTGTGAAATGTTGGCCTTATAAGATTTTGAAATAAATTAATAAGCTGAAAGCGACGCATTAACCATACTGCGAGAATATGACGAAAAACTATTGTTTCTGGAACTTGAACAGAAAAGAATTAATAAATTATTTCACATGCAAGCAAAAATGTTTTCCTTCATTGCTTTCTTCATTTCTCCTTAAATAATTTACGAAGTTACTTAGCTTAGTAGGAAATCTTCCTTATTTATCAAACTATTTTGTAAATGAGAAAGTAAATATACTTGCTTTAATTGTGTAAAAATCTCAAGCCACATGAGACTAAATTTAATAAAAACAATTTTGTAAAAGACACTTTTATAACTGTACTAAAAGGTATTTTTATTTCAATTATTTCCTATATATATACTTTTTTAGTTTTTAACTTTTAATTCATTATCTCTACAAATAATAAAGGAGAATGTGTGTCTGGGTGTGTTGGTCCTCTACAGGAAAGACCGCTAGAGCTACGAAATTTGGCACAAATATACTTTGAAGGGTGGGAATGTGCACCTCGGAGCCCTTTTCTTGAAATTTTAATTAATTAAAAATTAAGCTAAATTTTGACGTTTCTCCTTAATAACTTCCGAAAATATTACAGCACTAAAATTATTTTCACGCCATCTGAAAATTTATAAGATTATCTTTTCAATGATATGAATTAAGTTGTTTACGTGATTTTTTCTCTAATTTTAATAAATTTTTAAAATATTTTTGGTATAATTTACAACAATACTTTTCATTGTTTCAACGCATAGCAAACCGTTTTCATTGTTTAAACGAATATTTATTTGCGTATTTCTCTTCCGTTGTTGAAAGCTTAGAAAATACCATACTGGATTTTACTTTCTTCTTTTATTTGATCAATGTTTGTGTGAAATCTGTAAAGGTAGATAGTTAGTATATAATGAAATAATCTAATAAACTGAAAGATTATCTGTGATATGTTTTAATTCTCTTTATCATCGTGTTTTAAGCCAATTAGCATACTGCTGGACGTAAAAGTTGCCGCGAAAATTTAATGTTGAAATCAAATGCGTATTTTACGTTAATATAGAGAAGGAATAGAATAAGTTCAAGGCTACTAAAAGAACTCGGATTAAATGTCTATAGCAATTTGAAGTTTAAAACTACTTTTTTAAGAGAACCATGAATATAAAATTATGCATGAGTGATTCAGTTGAAATTTTATTTCCGGCGATCAAGCTGGTCGCCGAAGGCGGCTACTTATAAATAAAATACAATCTTCAAATCAAATTGGAATCAAATCAATCTTTGATGGAATCAAAATTTAATTAATTAAATTAGTTTAATAATTAAGTTCTGAAATTATTAAAACAGTGTACTCGCATCGAAAATACATATGGCTACAAAATTTCAAAAATATAGCAAATAAGGAAGTGAGTGAAAAATCTATTATAAGATTCCATCTTTACAAACAGGAAACAACTCGTGTAAAATAAAATTGGATGGAAATATGCCCCATCCCTTTGTATCAAATGTTAGCAGCATATTTTTTACTATACAGCTTTGCAACTTTCTTTTTTCACTGAGTTATTAAATTTAGAAATTTAATAATTTGTATATAATTGTATCTCAGCTGATAACTTTATACTCAGTTTTTACATTCGTGTATGTTCCAATCTATCACAGGAAGAAAATGACGTGAAACTTTAGTTGATCAACAATTTTGCAGTTGCTTTTTTCAGCACTGGTATATTGTAAAAGCAATTCCACCTTTTTAAATATTTTCAAACAATTTTAAGCATTTCATTTCCCTATTTTCTGCCCACTGATGTTTAACAAAACAAACCGCTTCAGGCATCTTCTACTCTGGTCTTCTTAAACAGTGATAAGCATTCTGGGAACGGGGATGTAACATGGCTTAGTAGTATATCTTACTTTGTAATAACGCTTAGTAGAGCAAGATTCCCAGTTTTGAAATATGTTTCATACAACTTGCGTTAGATTTCAAAATCAATTTTTCGATCATGACAGAAAACTAGCACGATCGAACAAGTTTTGTTGAGCTTGACAGTTTTGAAATATAATATGTCATGCTATTAGATTAATTTCTCCAATTCTGCCTGTTTCCTTAAATTGACACCTTACACAGAAATAAAACATTATATAATTTTCGAGTGCTGTTCCTCTTGGAATTTTCGAGGAGCGTATAAAGGAAAGAAACCATTTATCATTTCTAACCGTACCTCTGAAGGAGTAACAAGTTGCACACAATGGAAAAATTATGAAAAAGGATAATTTAGAAGGACTAGATCTTTTCTGGGGAATGTGAGATGCACTATTTTTATACAAAAACTACATTGAACTCTGGGAAAAAATTTAGGATTTTCATTTGTTCAATTTATTTAATTCTAAAAACTAATTTATAGAAGAAATAAATAGGGAGAAATTGTGTGACGAAATTCACACATTTAAAAGTTAATGCAATGATCCATTTACGACAGAAAGTAGGAGATGCTGCTGTCCTGCTGCCATCTATCGAGTAACTTTGAAATTATACGAAATTTGAACGTAACGGGTAGTTATGAAAATAATTTTACTCAGTATTAAACGATTGGATTTACAAAAATATTTACATACTCGCATGGTAATCCAATGAATGTCACCGTTTTAATATCCAAAACACGAGAATATGAAGGTATTTCACTCGTAGTCGAACGAAATACATTCAAAACTATGTACACTGAATTAAAAAAGACAAATAGTATACAACCCGTATACAAAAGACAAATAATAGCCGTGAAACGGATAAAATTTAAATAAAACCAGATAATAAATTTTTCCAACTTACGTGTGATTTGATAAATCAAACATAAAATGTTGAAAAGTTAATTAAGAAATTTTAAAACCTGCAAAATTTGTTTAATTGCAATTTTCGTAATCCATTTTAAACCTCTCCTTAATACTGTTATTTAGGCCTGAATAGTACTAAGAAGGTTTAATATATGCATAGAGAGCACAAGTAACAAAAACCGATAATTATACTATTTGTTTTTTCCTTCACAAGAAGTTAGGCAATGGAATGCAACGGAATCGAAGTCACGCTTATATTCTAAAAATTACTAATACCTCCGATAGGTGCATGATATTTCCAAAAAGTAATTGTGATATTTAAGTTGTGTTTATAAAAATAGATGTGAATTTGAAAATAATAATAGATATTCCCAAATTGTAAGTCGCGTTCTTTCAAACCAATGCTAAGGAATATCAAAACACTGGGAGATAACATTATTATCTTTAACCTTTCCTATTAATTAACAATCATTTGAAATCCAAACTTATTTCCAATGAACAGTAAAAGTGTGAAAAGTTGTAAAGCTCACGAAACTTCTATTGTACAATTAAAATGTATTGTCATTTTATGTCTTTATTCATTTAAAAAAGAAAATCTTTAAATATGCATCTTATATCTAATGGAACAGAATAATACCCCTTTATCATATAAATTTTTTAACATTACTAGTGCGTTACAATTTTTTCTTCTCGATAATATTTTTGAATTAAGAATCTTTTGAAAACACTGTTTAAATTTTACATTGAAATAAATATATAAATTAATTTGGATTCCCTTCATCAGAAGAATTCATAAAAAATCAAGAGTAATCGAATTATATCAAGTCAGAATAGTGTGCAGTATGGAAATTCTTGAGAGTGTTTTATTATCTTGCAGAAATCGTTCTTTATGACCTATAATTGTAAATGACCATCTTGAAAGTAAAAATGTTGATGTTTATCCTTCTTTTTACTTTCTCGTATACGAAGTATACAAAGAGAAAGTATTGTAATCGTCAAAAAATTTGAACCCGAGATTTTGACGAATCTCCACGTTTTAGACCTCCCTGAGTCCGAAAAACACAATTTTGGAATTATGTCTGTGTGTGTCTGTGAACACGATAACTCGAAAACTATTAGAGCTACGGGGATGAAATTTGGCATGTGGTCTTTAAACATAATTTGTAGGTTTCTATCACATTTTGGACAAACTCCGTCAACAGGAAGTCTGTCTATTTGTATGCCTGCGGTCATGTGAACGCTATAACTCAAAAACTTGATTAGCTAAATGGATAAAATTTGGTACACAGTTTTATCGTTATGAATGTAAGTCCATATAAAAGTTTGGGCCGAATCCGTCAAAAAGAGGCGTTCAAATTGCATATTCAATTTCTTTTAATCCGATTCTCATGCGCATGCGTATTGGTAGCAATCTGTTATTGTTGTAAATTTTATTTACAACAATAAATAATGTTCTCAAACATGAATTGTAAGAAATTTTTTATTGTTGTAAATAAAATTCAAACCCATCTCATTATTTCAGCAAATCTTTTATTTACGATCTTTTGAATTGTTACGATTGTGGTAGTATAAATTGTTTTCTTGGGAATTCAATTCCAAAGCAGAATTTTCACTTTAGTATTCATTGCATTGCCTATTTTATCTCACCTACTTCAAAGTAATAATTTTTTGAAACGTGGCAACAGATATTTGATTTCAGGATTGTTTGTTTTTTTGTTTTACTTTCTCGTATACGAAGTATACAAAGA